>VSDK01007501.1:86065-103387 GCA_009767595.1 Symbiodinium kawagutii | reverse complement strand
CCCGGCAAGGGATCAGACCGACGATCAACGTCGTATCAACCTCAAGGCAAGGGAAGAGGAAAACGAGATGACGAGAAACCTCAAAGGACATATGGCATGAAAGAGATCTTCGACGGTAAGAAGATCGAGAACAGCAAGCGCATGAGCACTCAATTTGCAACGTGTTTTCGATGCGCACTTGCTGGTGATACCGGTATTAACGGTATGGATGCCATTGGAAGAATGCAGACCAATGATTATTTCATCAAAATGTCAAAATTCTTTGCATGGTGTTTTAGACATACAAGATATCTTCACTCAGATGGATCACTTTCCATTCCAGAACTCTTTGAAGCAGATCGTTTTTCGATGCGCTACAACAATTGCAAAAATGCCGTGATTCAGAATCCTAATTCCGTCATCGGAAAGAAGATCCCAGATGAAATGATTCCAATTCAATTCAAGGCTTTGAACAGAGAACAGTATGGAAGTAATTTTGCTATTTCAACATGGATTGGAACCGTACATGCGGTTTTATACAATGAGAAAGGACGCCTGGAGATTGGCTGGTGTAAGGAGTGGCAGAAGGGCCAACTCCCAGAGCAATACTACACAATGCCGGATCCCCAGGATCCAGAAGCCTTTGAGCTGTTGAATGAAGCGATGCCAGATCTTCCAATTGACATGGTTTTTCTCAGAGCCATATCTGGCCATTCAACTGAAATTTCAACAACCAAAGTTGCGTATGTTGCTCCGCCAGAAACCAATCGCTCACAGAGACTTGACAGAGAAGCATTTGCCGTCCACGGCACAGCACATCGAGCTCTCGAAGGTATCATGAGAGACGGACTTATCCCCGGTGGACCCAAGTCCGTTCGAAAAGACACACATTTCCTTGACGAGAGAGCTCTCCGTCGTCCGCACTTGCGGAATACAACTGAAGTCCTGATTATCGTCCTACCATCCATTTTAGAAAGCTATCGTTCAATGAAGACCAAAAACCAATATATCCTGACCCAAGAAACTATTCCGCCTTCGGAATTTGCAGCCATTTGGGATTTCACCACTTGCTTTTGGCATACAGCTCCAGATAATTCCATATTGGCCGAGTGGAAAAACTGGAAACGCGGCGATGATCCGTTTCGTCCACTCACAAATCTTATGTTTGCGCAGACCCTCTGGGACTTGCAACAAGAAGGAGGCACAGACCAGATGTCCAATTTCGAGAAGCTTGCCGAAACCGAAAAACGGTTCAGGCTTGAGGCCACTCGCGCGCCAATTTATGCCGCTTTGCTTGGCAGGACTGACGCAGGACCCAGGACGAAGGTCGAGAATACCGTCCTGAAGGAAGAGCCTGATGAAGATCACAGCGTCAAGAAACCAACAGCTCCGTCATCGCGGAAGAATCCAAAGCAAAAGACAGATCTTTTAGCCCGAACTCTTGGGCCTATTCCCAAATGCCGAGACGAAATTGACGCCTGGCTTCTCGATAAGTCAGAGGCGAATTGGAAGACCGTTATGGACAAGTTGGACGAGGAACTTAAGGCCGATCCAACAGCCAAGGAGAAGGACATCGATGAGATGATCGGCACTTTGCTTTCGCAGCTCCGTTCTTCCGGAGGAGATGAGGAAAAATTCGAGTCAGCCGCATCCGGCTCAGGAGAAGCTCCCAAGCGAGTCCGACCTACACCAGCAGACCGTAGGGATCCAGTTCCACAAGTTCCAGGACGAGGTACCAAGGAACAGAACAGGTCGCGATCGCCCTCCATGACATGGAGGATAAAGGAAGCCAATCCTAGAGCCAAACAGGTCTTTGAGGACGCAAGACGAGCTCAGGCCAAGGCAGATCCGAGGCCGGAGACAACCTCAAGCAGTTCAACAGCGCGTCCATCAAAGTCATCAGGAAAAGGACTCTCCGTACCCGGAGGACATTTCGAGCGCAGATACAACTTTACCAGAAGCAATGAGCAAGTTTTCTGCGAGCAATGCAAGAACAGAGAAGGCGTTCAGTTTTGCCGTATAATTGCGGCTCATTTCTGTGTTTTGCATGCATGAAGGATTACTCCTGCAATTGTGGTTCTCAATTTCTAGATCATACCATTTCACAGAGACCTCCTGAACCTGTTATTCCTGAACAAGAGATCAGAACAATGAAAGAAACCTTGAAAGGAATCCGGCATTTCGGATGGCAACCCGCAGAAGCCGAAGAATTCAGACAAGAGTATGTTCGTTGCCTTGAAGAGCAGTTTGCCGACTACGGCGCCACAGGCAAACGTGCAGTTGACAACTTTTTCGCAGGCAGCATTCCATCATACGATGCCACTGAGTACTCATACGAGACAGAGGACTTTCGAGTTCCAACTCAGGAGGAACATTTGAATGCTCAAGATCCACAAAATGCATTGCCCATTTATCGTTCAGAGATCATGCTTGGTGGCTGGCCCGACGACACCGTCGAGATGCCCTACGAGGAGCAAGAGAGAGCATTGGAACTCATGTCTTCATTTTTCCTTGGCAGATATCAAGTTGATCCAGACAAACGCCAAGCTAATCCGATTAACGGAATTGAAACTCAACGAGACACACTTCAATTGAACATCATGGTTCTTAATTTTGGCAACCTCAACCGTGAACCGATTCTCGGTGGAACACAGAGGATTCACAAATCACTCAGAATTGACGCCGAAAAACGGCCATTAGGCAACCTTATTTTTCGCAATCCAGCACACATCATATGCCTCAACGAATCCGAGCACATCGAGAAGTACGAGAATTTAGCTCAAGCAAATGAATGCTTTGGCATCACTTGCTCACATCGCCTGGGAAACGTTCCCATGGCTTGTTTCATCAGAGGTTCAAAGGCAAGAGGCAGCAAGGTAGAATTGATTTGCCACAACTCTCATGAATCCGATAATTTCGGATGGACCTTGCTTACAGCCACATTCAGAATTGTCTTTGGTGACAAGTATGACCCCGAGGGGCATATCAAGACCAACCGCACTTGCGGTATCAAGAAACATCCATGTCCAATTGCCACCACAGACACAGAACTTTTACCTTACATTGTCAAATGTCCAGACGATTCCATCACAGTACCAAAAAGAAACGTCCCTGTACAGAACGCAGACGACCAAGCAGTCCACAAGATTCATCTATCCGAAGTACGGATTATGATGTTTCATTCCAATTCACATGCCTTCACAGATCGATTTCAGCAGACGGTAGATCAGTTTACCAGCAGTGTGATCGAGGCATTGAATGATCAGGTGGACTTTATTGCCGGTGACGGCAACCAGTTCGTGCAGAGAACTTTTTCAAAAGATCAGCACTCAGATTATCGTACCTCCGTCTTTGTGGAGCCGACTTTGGACAAACGCATTACATATAACATTTGCACCTCCACTCAAGCCGTAGAATGGCTCAAATGCCAGACAGGAGAGAAGAAGTACGATTGCGACTGCGTGGTACTGATATCTCTCTGTTATGGTAAACAGGGCGTCATCCAAAAGGAAAGAGCAGAGTACAAAGGCCACCGATTCACGGTGATGGATGACGAATATGTTCTCAACGATGCCGAAAGGCCAAAATATGCCATTCCTCAAGACATTGGCGTCCGTTTGATGGACAAGGACTGGCATTCTCCATTGCAGGTTTGCGTCCGTTTGCGCCCTTTGAAGAATCAACGCACCAGGAGTGATGCAGGGGCATTTAAACGCGGACGTGACTTCCAGATTTACTGGAGAGACAGCAGAACATGCAAGCCGACTACGGCTATGAACAAGAACGAGATCGACCTCCAAGGGCAACGTTGCGATCCAGAAGTCCGACACCTACCAGAGGTCCGAGGACACCATCGCAACCACCACCTGAACGACGCAGAGGTCCACGACAACCATCTCAGCCGCCATTGGCTCATCGAAGAAGAGGAGAAAGACGTGAGATACAGCGCGCCAAGTTCTGTTGGACCAGCACCGGACACAGGTGACAGACCAGACGTTCGAGATGACCCACAACGGGAACCGGCATCTCCTACACCACCAACATCAAGGTCACGGTCAACGTCACAGTCATTCAGACGACCACAGAGAAGAGACACCAACAGATGGCAACGCCGAGACACTTTACCACATTTTGGTAACACACCACAACCGCCGCCTCCGGCGCGACACAGATCTCCACCTCGAACTGAATACACACAGAGAAGAACCGACAGACGTCAACAAGGACACAACTTCCAGGGAGGCATTCGCGACTGGTCGCAAGATCCCCACTGGCAGTTCTATGTCCAGCAGCATCAATATTACCATCCTCAACAGTACTATCAACCTCAACAGCAACCGCCAAGACCTCCAGCACCAAGAAGATTTCAACGACTTCATTACGACGATTTCTACCGTCATGGCGGTACACAGCCAAGATATCCTGGATACTGGGGAAACGACGGATATTACTATTATTGAGTGAGCAGATGATTTAACCGATTCACGGTTGACGTTTCTTCAGTCTTCAGTGCAGTCATGATCCGATTCACGGATATAATGACTTAATTCATGCATCAGACGCATTCACAGTTTTGCCGCCAGAAAAGTCCGCAGCTTCCGCATGGAGTGTAAATTTTTGTTTTTGGGGACATGCTTCGGCACAAAGAAAATTTGTGTCTGTTTGTAACAACTTTTGTACCATGTTCCCCATGTACCTACGCAATGTCACTTGTAGTTGTTCTCAGTTGACTCACAACATGTTCATCATGCACCACATGCGTGCATGGCTCAAGACTTAGCAGCTGGCAGCCTAGCGCAGTAAAAAGAACCGCAGCTTGTGCGCAGTTCACGATCCAGTAAGTCTTTCAGGGTTTCCCTAAGTGGAAATACCCCCTTCACCCCCCCCCAAGGTATGGTCCCCCCCTCCCCCCCTGTGGGTTTGTGGTGTTGTGCTGGTTGGTGTGTCGGGGTTGCAATATTTGTGCAGCACGCAGGTACGACATAGGTAATATATCAAGTCGGGTACCCAGTGTATGGCTAGTATACACGTAGTCTATATGTTTCGTTTACATGGTATACAAATAGTATATAAGTACTGCATAGGGAGTATAGCTAGTATGTAGGTAGCATATAGTTACTGCATCGGTAGTATATAAGTAAGCATATAATTAATAAATCGGTAGCATAGAGGTAGCACATGGTAGTATATAGGTAGTAAGCAGGTGTATATGCAGAGCAAACTAACTCATGTATTTGTAGTATATAGGTAGTATAAAGGTAGTATATAAGTGTATAAGTAATGAGTGTGTAGGTAGGTGTGCGCACGGATAGTGTATAGGTAGCATACAAGTAGTATAAAAGTCGTATAGAGGTAGTATATAAGTATGCACGCAATATTTAAAAGCCTCCAATTGTTGCAATTAGCATGCAAATGGGAGGATAAGGCTCCATGCTGCAAATAGCGTACGGAAGTGAGACTACGGCTCCAAAATGCTGCAATTAGCATGCAAATGGGAGGATAGGGCTCCAAAATGCAACAAATAGCGTACGGAAGTGAGACTACGATTCTAAAAGGCTGCAAATAGCATGCAAATGGGAGGATAAGGCTCCAAAATGGTGCAAATAGCGTACAAATGTGAGACTACGGCTCTAAAATGCTGCAAATAGCATGCAAATGGGAGGATAAGGCTCCAAAATGCTGCAAAGAGCGTACGAAAGTGAGACTACGGCTCCAAAATGCTGCAAATAGCATGGAATTGAGGTTGGGCGGGGGAGGGAGGGGGGGACCATACCATGTGAGGGGGGGGGTGTGTGGGAGTCTCATATATGCCTGCTTGATCCTGTGTGCATCTATGATCGCATGCATGCAATGTCAGGGAAGTCATGTAATGATTGCAGTGATTGTTATGTGAAATTTGTAGTACCAACCTGAAACATCCTGAAACTGATTTCATGATTTTCATTGCAATCCCTTGAATTCCCTTGATCCTTGAGGTCAGCTCTGGAGACTGGCGTTAGCTTTTTCGCATCTTCTGGAACCACATCTCAGGTTCCTCTGCGCTCACTTTTGGATGGAGCAGAGACCCATGATCCCCACATGTTCTAATGCCCACTGTTAGAGCGGCTATGAAACTGTCACTCACAAGGCTCAGCTCTTCAAACTCCTCGTGGTTTGTTTTGTTGCATCGACGTACCGAGAAGTTCAACACCTCTAAAGGCTATCCATGGCTATCTTTATTGATTCATTTGCTGTAAGGATCGAATGGTCATGAGCGACTCATCAATGCACATATGGTAGTCCTTGATAGTCAGGGGTGCAATCAGTGCGATCACCAGAATTTTGTACACTTGAAGGATCTCGGAGGAGTGCAGCAGGTGAACTTAAGAGTACTCTGGCACCCCAGACACTGGGGCACGGTGATTGCACATTATCACCCAGTTAAATTTTTTGCGGTGGAGTCCTATTTTGAAGCAGCAAAGCAGTCTCTCTCCCTCTCTCTATTTTTTCTCTCTATCATCCTCTCATTTCATCCTTCGAATCCAATTAGACCATGCCTGGCCCCTTACATGTACAAGTGCGTGCTTCGGGTTAACATACACGCGAGATTGAAAGTTGGCTTTTCTGCACTTCCCAACGGAAAGTTCAGTAGCCATCAGCAACCATGGGTAACCATCAGGGACCTCCATCAGGGACCTCCATGTAATGCCTTAAATGGGAAGAGATGGTGTGAGAGGAGTGGCAACGGTGAGTCTCTCTGTCCACTCTGCGATGCTCTGCCAGGGCGTGAGTCCAAGCCACCTTCGCTTCATGCGCCCGATCCGCCTGGCGCGAGCATTGCGGGGCGTACGTGTTATGCGGCTCTTCCGCTATGTGGGAGCGTTGCGGACGCTGTTGCTGCAACTTGGAGCTGCAGATGGAGTTGCATTGAGTTGTCTTGTGACGGTGTTTTCATCCGTATGCCATGGTTATCCATGGTTTGTGTTTAGATCTTTTGAAGTCTTTTGCCGCGTTGCGATTGGTTCTGAGGTCAATCATGAGCAGCATAGCGTCTTTGTTTTGGACCATCATTCTTTTGGTTCTCCTCTTCTATAGCTTTGGCGTTCTGCTCACGCAGCTTGTGCCGCTCAACACAAAGCTCATGTCGGCTGTGAATGCGGTTGGAATCACTTGTGATGATTTAGCCGTAGCCACGTTGTGGATGTTTGATGAAATTTGCTGATTTTTGGCTAACCTACACTTTCCATATTGTCAAAAATGTTCTATTGATTCATCCGCTATCCACTGTGACTGTGCCAATGTTACAGACTGACATGACACCCATGTCATCACAGCGAAACGGACTTGTTCTTGTAATGGCATTAGCCGTTCGTGCAAACTGTACGTGTTGCACACACACACACACCCACACACACCTACCAGCCACCTCCACTACAAAGATGTGCCTATGGCTAGGCATGCTCGATGCCAGCGCGTTCCACGATTGCCCCGGTTGCTGCCTTTTTTCCCTGGTTCTTCCTTACTGGCACATACCGGCAGCATGATGCACAATGTACCACAATTTTATGAACTCTGTTCAATAGGCATTTCAGCATCTGAGAGTTGAGGTATCGGGCCTTGATCAACACCTCTCTGGATATGATTTGTTGAGGTGAATTAGGACTTATTAGATATATTAGTGGACAACTTATTCGATCACTGAGTAGGATGAGTATGCCTAGTTCCAGTGTGGACCAGGAGGTCTCAAATGTGTTGTTGTGAAATCAAATGCAAGAAGGGAGGCCTTTTTCGGATTCATTTGGAGTATTTTGGAGTCATGAGTGGCAACTCATGAGCACCCAATTGCATCAAAAAGAACATTCAGCTCAGAGACTTAGAGTGGTTCAAAATTGTAGTTGTCCATGGCTGGAAATAGGAGCAAACATGAGCAAACCACGTTTGAGACACTGTTCGGGGTTGATTTTGTTTCGGCTTTTCCCGAGCACATAGTGCATTTGCTGAACTGGAGATAGCAACGAAAGAAATGGTAGCGCTGCTGGGAGGGACCTTTCAATTGTGGTCTGGTGATTCTGGGGCAGTTCTGGATTTTGTGTCTCGGGTACTGTTGCAGGACAGCTTTTCACAAGTGTCATGCCACAAGGGTCTTACCAGAGTGTCACCCCAAGAGTGTCTTGCACGTGTTTCACACCAAGAACCACCAAGAACGTTTTACAAGCATGTCAGCCTAAGTGTTTCTTACAAGAGTGTCATGCCAATTTTTTCAAACACATGTCACACCAGTGGTCACCAGTACCAAGATTGTCGCGCAAAAGCGCAACATGCCCGGAGTGGCTTACAACAATGTCACCCCAAGGCATGTTTTACAATCGTGTTCCCGCAAGAGTGTCCTAGCAAGAGTGTTTGAAAAGAGCGTCTCTTACAAGAATATCATGATAAGTCATAATTATCATACACGAGTGTCATGGCTTGACCAAAGCTGTCTTCTCAGAGAGCGAGAGTCATGCCAAGACTCTTTTACCGGAGTCCCAAGGTCACCCAAGACTTTCACACGCAGCAATCTCACAACTCAAACACCAAGACCGTCTTACAAAATTAGTGTCGCGCCTTTTGTGTTTTCTAAGATTCTAAGAGTGCGTCTTTGGAGCCTCTTGCAACCGTGTTTGACCAGAGTTACAAGAATGAGATACCGACAGTGCCGCCCCAAGAGTGTTGCGCTAGCGTGTTTTACAACATTACCATGCAAAAAGCCTCTTTGCGAGAGCGTTGTCAGTGGACCTGTCAATGCAGCTGACAAATCCTCTTTGGATTCTCGCGCCAAACCTGGCTGTGAAGTGACGCAAGAAATAGCTGCCTTGCGTGCAGTCCTACAGGCTATTTCTTCTGACTTTCTCCAACGACCTGGGAGGGCCCTTCCAAGTGAGCCCCCGCACAAAATCGTCGACATGCTTGTTTCCCACCACACGAATGCGCAAAGTACAAATACTCCACCACGACTGGCAAGTGGGCGATGTTTACCAGGTTTGCAATGCACTTGCACACAGTTCAAGAAGAGGCACAGAAATCGGGGAAACAACAAAAAGGTAGGAAGTTGCTATGGATCAGTTTTGAAAATTACTAACTTGAGAAGGATAAAGGTGTTACTCTTACACAAAGTCATTTGTTGGGCTGAAGCTTCACGGAAATGACATCAAGAGCCTTGAGGATCTCCGCAACAGGTTTGACTACATTTGGCAAGCATTCAAAGTCGGCGAGCCTCCCACTGATATTGCCATGAGAAGCCATATTTGCTTGGGCAATTAAAAGGCCAACCCCCACAAAAGCATGCAAAAACATTGAAAATTAAGTTGCCTTGTGTGGTAAGATGGGGGAATATATGGAGAAAAAAACTGCAAGCTGGAGGGAGATTCCAGGCTGAAATCGTCCTTGAGTCAGCAGAAGCGATAGAACCGACTCCTTCGCAGTTGCCGATGTTGCTGGGATGCTCGAACGAGGTCAGACTATTGCCGGGACCAGGCCATCATGGAAACGGGCGATCTCAACGCATCTCCGGAGTGCAGCAGTATCATCTATGGCAAGTACTGGAGGAGCGTCCCAGAGGCCATGCTGACGCTTTTCATGGCAATCTCTGGTGGCATCGACTGGGATGATGCGCTGGTACCGTTGCAAGAAGTCTCACCTGTTGCGGTGACCGCCCTGCTGCTGTACATCGTCATCACAGTATCCTGGAGACAAACGATTCAAATCGATTCAATTGGACATAATTGGACCAACTCACATAGCCATAGCAAAGTATTGCAAAAACAGAGCAGAGTTTTTTATTCCAAATTGTTTCTCCAAAAGAATGCAGTGCATTAACTGATCCAAGTTTCTTGCAATTTATGCCATTCGCAAATTGGTTGCATTTACTCCTATCTGGTCAACTTTCAGTTCAGCTGAATGCGATGCTAGCGACAGTTTTCACAGTTCTTAGATGTTCTGAGTTGATCTTAGTCGGTCATTGCTTGACAGCTATCCCATTGTTCCATCATGTTCCGCTGCGAGATCGAAGATCTGAGGTTTTCACAGTTGTGAATGTGGTCACCGGCAGCTTGGATGCCTGTGAGATGGGGACCCTTAGAGGATTGAGTTAAGATGGGCATGAAGATTTGACTGGTAACAGCACGTAATAGCAATCGAAAAGATAAAACACATTAAAACAGCTCCTTGATTTCTGTGAGGGAAAGAACCCAAAAATCTCGTGCTGAGCTGAGATGGGCTTGTTGACGTTGATTCCACTGTTTTGGGTATCAAAATGGTGACTGTGGCTTATCAATTTCCTGGGATGGGACATCGAAAGAGGAAGGGCAGACAGCGATAGACAGATCGGGAGGGCAGCTGGAGAATAGAAAGATGTGAGTGCTGCAGGACCGCGATTTTGCGAAGACATTGCATTCATGTGGATTCGGCGTTCAAGGGCCCCTTGCGTGGGTGTGGGTGAGGAAAGTGGGACAGATCCAGGGATGCGTAGGTAGATAGTGTACTGTAAGGAGGTGCGGGCAGGTACCGTAGATATACGGGGGATTCACTTTTTGTCTTTCAGCGTCTGCATCCTGGGAGGTAGAGTAGCAGGATATCTGGAGAAGGAAAGGGCATGTCTGAGCGCATTCAGGCATGTGCTATCATAGCTTTCGTTGGGAAAGCCAGCCGGCAAGCAAAGGTAGCGAGTGTCTAAGGCGGGTAGACGGCGCCGTGATTTCACCCTTCTCAAGTCAAGCATGTCCAAATATTTTGAAAGTAAATGTTGATACTCTTTTCGTGCTAGCGGAACGGATTCTTGGTAATGGACGGGATATGTTTCAACACCTCACCGTTGCTTGCAGCTTGGCTGATCGCTTGTTCTTGGCCATTTGTTTCTCCGAGCGGGATCGTGTTTGGCAAAAAGCGGGAGGTTTGTGCGCCCGTTGGCACAATGGCTTGTTGTGAGGGCAAGGTGTTTCCCCATTGTTGGCATTCCTTAGAGACCCTTAGAGCCTGTCTATGGTGCAAGCTGCAACCTGATGTTTGGCAAAAGATTCTGTGCAGTGGCTTGCCATGTGTAACATTGCTGGACCATCTTCGACCGTGCTTCTCTCACAGCTTCAACATGAAAGCAATGTGAATGTCAGATGGCAATGTTGCCTTGCCATGTTTGATGCGGCGTCGTTGGCTTAAGAGCAGATGGCTTCTTGTGGGTTTCGTTGCAGCTTGCCTTCAAAGGATTGCGGAGATGGATGTTTCCACCGCGCCAATCATTTTTTGATTTTTTGACTCGGAATGACTCGGACTTCGGGAACCACTGCGGGGCTTGTTGATCTTCATTGTGGGGCTCCTTTGGAGTCCACTGTTCTGTCTGTGCTCGGCTTGACTCATTTAGTGTTGCGGACCATTGGCTGTGCATGTGAGTTCTTGTGGCCCTGACGGCGATCAAACTCATGCGGCTTGAAATTTGGATTCTGCACTATCGGTGCTGCGTGGTACTGCGAAGTTCCAAGAAGAGTTGTGACATCATCCGAAAATATCCGAAACCAATTGAATTCATGAAGTTTTGCTTCACTTGGATTGGGGCCAGGATTTGGTTGATGTATGTTGATGTCCTGGTTCAGGTTTGAAATGATCAAAGATGGATTTCATATGGTTTTAATTTTATATGGATCTCACATGACCTCACACTATTTCACAGGTTCTATGCATTCTTTCTTAGAACATTCTTTTTCCTAGATTTTCCTACAGAAATCTGGTCTAAGCTTCTCATAGCTTCTCTACATTCTTCTCTTTCTTCACACCTCGGTGGACCACTGCTGACCTGGCATGGCCCATAGGTACCCTGTGAGTGGTCGACTCCAAAGGCTCGAAAGTGTCGTTTGGACTTTTCTGCTGTTTAGTTCATTTTGGTTTATTATTTTGGTTTATTGTAGTTTAGAGTTTAGTATTGCAACCAAAATTATCAAACATGCTTCGTTTCAAAGGTCTTGGTGGGCGCCCCATTCGAATAGCACAGAGCTTGTCGGCCGTCTCGGTGGCTTATGGGATCTTATGGGTTGCTGAAGCTGACCTCAGGTTGTCGATGTTGTGATGAGTTGTGCGCATGGATCATGTCCCCTGCCTTCAGCTTCTGTATCTTCTGTGGAGCGTCTGCATGCAGTTGGATTCGGAGCAGTTGAAATTTTTGCCTGCTTTACTCAGTTGAATGGACAACCCCCAAGATATCCAAGATTGGATTTGGCATTTGGTTAGACGCGTTAAGCCCTTGGTTGCCGATTTTGGCCTTGCCATTGGGACCGCTTTTGCCTGGCAATGTCGGTGCAGTGTCTCATTTGCGACTCATGGGGCTCAGCTTCTTGATCATTTCTTGATCCATCTTCTTTGTGCCTTGGGGCTGGTGGTTGGCGATGGCTTGTGTTGCACTTTGTGTTGCTTCACTCTCCTGCTGTGAAGTTTACATAGGTGGCCTCCGGCCGTTGTAACACATCGTTTTCAACGAGTCATTGCTTCGCTCAGGCGTCTTCTGCAATACTGCGATTGAGAGCGCAGCAGCCGACAAAGACATTGCAGTGATGAAGCAGATGCGGAAACACGCAGCTCAGGTCCAGGCAGGTCGTGAATGAAGAATGACACAAATTAATGAAGAATTGAGTGATGAATAAATGAATTTACTGAATGATTTTTTAGTGTTTTTTTCCATATTCCTTTTGTTGTCGAACACATTCATTCAAAATGCCAATTCCAAAGAATCATTGTCATGGTGCTATTTTCAACGTTAAATTCAGCATTCAACGTGTAGTTTTGGACTAGGCCACAGACTGTGACTTGTTGATCTCTGTAGCGATTCGTGATGCAATTTTAGGAACTGTGTTTTTCTGTGCAGGTTCTGAAAAATGTATTCCGTGAGATCGACGAAAAGTCCAACAAGTCCATCAGCATGGAAGACCTTCAGGCAGTCACAATGCCGTGGGATGCGGAGTGAATATTTTCAAGATGCATACGGTATCGTTTTCAAGATGCATACAGTATCGGAAACATGTATTACATATATCAAAAAATGGACCGAAATATCAAAAGATACAAGGGTTTAGATAGCTAGCTAGAGAGATGTATACAAGTAAGATTGTTCCATGCAAGATTGCCAAGATTTGCCGAGGTCTCAGGATTCTGAAAATTCAGTGATTGACGCAATGTTGCCCTAGAGAGCAGCCTATAATGATTCTTGATTTATGTTGTTGCGGTCAGTGTCTCTGCAAGGGGCAGACCATGTATGAAGATTATTGTGGGGGGACTTGAGGGCATTCAGCAAGTCACAAAAATGCACTTCATGATTCGCAAGGGAAAGAGGAATACCGATGAATATCCTACAATAGCGTGAATCAGGAGACAAAGGCCCCAAAGTACTGCGGTTTTACGGTTCTTGTCGAACCATAAGGCCGTGCGCTTGTGATGACTTGGCCAGAATGTCACACGTGGAGGGCCTCCAAACTACTTCCGCAATCTACCGCCAATGGCTGCCAGCTGCTGCATGCTGTATGCTGCCACCCTGTCCTATGGCTTGAAAATGCTTCAAATCTCCTTGTTCGCATTCGATGCAATTTCATCAACATGAATCAACATGATAGATGCTGATACAACTGTTGATTTGAAGCCGACTACTCACTCAGTTTACTTTTGTCTTCACTCAAGCCTGCAGCTACTACAAATGGGGGCGGGCGCCCCCCCGCCCCCTCCTGACGTTGCCATCCAGATGAGGGGAGCCTCCGTGGAGTTTTGAATTCACAGTCAGTCCTTCTCACCACCAGGAGGCGATGTCAGCTTCCAAGCCGCTTGGAAAGATCAGTAATCAGATGTAACATGATGTAGCATGATGTAACATGATGTAACATGATGTAACATGATGTAACCAGTGATATCCAGATACATCATGATATATCCAGCAATTATATGTGATTATAATTTGGAATTGATTTCCGCAAACGCTCCGGCAATACAACCACTCAAAGCAGTATTTTGTTACTCCATTGATCTTTATTGCGATGCTTTCCGACGTAATGGCCAGCTGATGCCAAGGCTGCGAAGCTTCTTCGAATCTTTGGACATTGGCACCCAAGATGTCATGACGCTTTTCCAGGCATTGGTTGAAAGATTGGCTGTCAAAATCCCCTTTGAATAAACCCTACCAAATGGCTATACACATGTGCTGCAAAGACCATTTTTTGTTATAGTTATAGATTTGGTGCCTTGTGTCTGCATTATGCAGGTTTGGAGAGGGTAAGCCATGTTTACTATTATTTAGAAACAACCCATGTATTACCATTGTTTAGGAAATTACGAGGTATATGACACATATTTTTGACCCATGCATCATCATTGTTTAGAGGAGGTTGTTATGAACATCTTCACCTATGTGTTATCATTTTTTAAAGGCCTAACTTGTGATGAATTACCATTTGGGTGCAAAACATGTGAGCCAATGTACCCCATTGTTTCCAACACAAGATTACATGCACACAACAAAAGTGTGATACTAAAAATGCAAGATACCATACATAAACCAACAGTGTGACACTAACAAAGCAAGATGCCAAACAGAAATCAAAAGTACCACACTAACAATGCAAGATGACATACCTAAACCAGAAGTGTGACACTGACAATGCAAGATATCAGGCACAAACCAAAAGTGTGACACTAGCAATGCAAGATAACAAACATGAATCAAACGTGTAACACTAACAATGCAAGATGACAGGCACAAACCAGAAGCGTGACACTAACAATGCAAGATACCATATATAAACCAAAAGTGTGACACTAGCAATGCAGACTGCGAGATGTAAACTACAAGTGTGACAATAACAATACCTGATCTCAAATACCAAAAGTGTGACACTAATAATGCAAGATGCCAGATGTAAACCTAAACAAAACCTTTGCAACCAACAATGCAAGATGCCGGACGTAAACACTAACAATGCCAGATGCGGAACATAAATCAAAAGTGCCACTAACAACGCAAGATGACACACACACACACAAACTACAAGTGTGAGAATAACAATGCAAGATGACTTGCACAAACCAAAAGTGCCACACTAAAATGCAAGATTCCAGACATGACTGAGTAAATTCCATTTTAAATGAGTAGAAGTTAGCTAGCGCACTAAAGAAATAAAATCTCGATATTTTTCCCCGGACAGAATGATTCTAAGGCAAAAAGGGTACGCGCGGCCGTGGTTCACATGTTGTCACACGTTGTTCTCTAAGTAATGGTCATCCAAGATGCGTAGCATGGTTCAAGTGTTGCTCTCTAAGAAATGGTTGCTCCCCAGGTTCTATTATTCGAAGTCAGTGTGTCTAAATAATCAGGAGCATGGGTTGGCAAAACCTTGGCATGTGCACCTGCTAGAAAATGCATCCCCAACATAGCACCTATGAGTAGCCATTTTTTAGACAGCAACCACTCTAAGGTGAGGAACCATGTAGTATCATCTTTTAGAGGGGCGCCTTTGGCTGACATCCAGGTTTGGCATTTGTTAGAGAGCGTTTTGCGTGTGGACCCATGTGTCAGCATTTGTTATCTAAAAAATGGTCCGTCATTGGTTCCAGCCCTTACCCACAGGGGTATGCTGTCAAGGAGTTAAAAGCATTGAAATCATTGAAATCATTGAATGCGTCCCAACAGATGAGCAGCATTCAAGGCATTTGAAGTAAACTGCAAGTATGCTTTTGTTGTGGCCATCATGGCATGCCCCTGATGTCGGGGTTCAGAATGCAGCAGAGCTTCAGTGGACAAACCTTAGCCACGGATGTGATGCATCGAGATGTGATTCGATATTGGGGGATTTCGGGTCACTGCCTCGACAGCTTTTGGTACACTGCATTGCCAGCACACCGCTGCGACGTCAGATTATCGACTCCGACGGCAGCGGATTTATTGATGTGGATGAGTTTGTCGCAGGGTGCATGAGGTTGCACGGCCCAGCGAAGCTTGACAGCAATGTGCCCACAGGCCTTTTTCCAATACACAGAATACACCGCACGAACATCGCAGTATCAGAATTATTACATCCACACATCACAGCAATTCACGGCAATTCATATCATATGAACCATATCCATTTTTGGCACCTGGCACTCCGATTTCAGATCTCCGAGTTGTGCCTCAGCCAATACCCATAGACCTTGGATTTCAACTCCTGCAGTGGTCCTGGAGTGCCACGAACAGTGGCCCTGGGCCTGTACAGTACTATTGAGATTTCTTGGGTTGAGCACTTTAAGGTGCATCAATAGTGGTTAATAGTGGGGTTATGTGCGTGGAAACGGGTTGCATTACATTTTATGATTATGGCATGCCCGCGGCATGCCCCCCTTTTGCTTTCTTTTGGCTGTGCACATTGGCGCGATATGCACTGAATGCATTTGATACATTTTCCCTGGAAAGATGGACAAGATCTTTGGATATCCGACAGGCATTCATGGAAAGGCGCTGTATGGTGCTGTTGGCAAAGGCAGCTAATACACAGAAGAATTCTGGGTAGTTGCCTCGCAGTTGAGGACCTTAGGTTTGCGTTGCACGATGCATGTAGATTGGAGTTCTCAGGTATTTCAACAGGACAACGCACAAGTGTTGACAAAACCCATTGAGATCAAACAAACAGAGAGAGGGAGAGAGAGAGAGAGAATGACTGTGTCCAAAATAATATGTTGCCATGTCCAGAAGGGTTCACGTCCGCGGAAGATCCTTGGTTGATACCAAAAACACGGAGAGTGTCCGATGCCAAATTATTGAATAATTTGGTGTCACCTCATGCCCATTTGTGCTTTTGTTTTGATTAGGCGAAAACTTTGAAAGGCAATGAAAGGCATGAAGGGCAGACGTATTTGAATTGCAAGTAAGCATCACGGGCCTTTCACCCCTGGCGTGTTACCCCATTCTATTTTTCATTTCTTATCGAAGGAAGTTTAGAAGTCTAACTTCCGACAATATGGACAACTCAGCTAGGGTAGATCGCCTATGCAGATGTGAGAAAGAAGAGATGTGCGAAAGATGAGAGTGCGAGCGCGCCAAAATGTTAGGAAAGTCGCGAAATGCTGTGTTTTGCAAGGTTTTGTGCACCATGAGCGTCCAGAAGGCTACCTCGCTAAAGCGGCGGGTGCGGACCACTGTGGCGGAAGGTGTGTGCAAAAATCGTGATAAAACCTAGGCGCGAAGCACATTTGGAAGTCAAAATCGTAAAAACATGTCACGTTCGGAGCACTTTTGGAAGTTGCAACTTGCAAAATCGTTAAAAAACCTAGGCGCGAAGCACATTTGGAAGTCAAAATCGTAAAAACACTGCATGCTCGGAGCACTTTTGG
>VSDK01007501.1:43427-84238 GCA_009767595.1 Symbiodinium kawagutii | reverse complement strand
TTTCGTGATTTATGCGGCCAAAATGTGCACAACGCTTGCGCGCCAAGCACATTTGCAGGTCAAAATGGCACGCCGCCTGCGCGCGAAGCACATTCTCACGTCCGAAGTCGCAAAAACTCGTGGTTTTTAACAAGTTTTGAAAGTTGCATGTCCGAAAAAGTGCACGCGGCCAGGGCGAGAAGCACATTTTGAAGCAAATGTGTCAAAACACAGCACGTTTTGACACTTTTTGAACACAGGAGACAAAAGTAGGAAAACATTTGCGTTTCGCGTCACTTTTCGTGATTTATGTGGCCAAAATGTGCACAACGCTTGCGCGCCAAGCACATTTGCAGGTCAAAAGTAGCAAGACACTTGATGATCGGAACACCTTTGCAAGGTCCAATTATCAAAAGTGGCCAAACACCTAGATGGATAGATAGATAGATAGATGGATGGATAGATAGATAGATAGATAGAATAGCTAGAATAGATAGATGGAATAGACAGACAATTGGATAGCCAGATTCAGATGGCTAGATGGGTCGATAGATAGACAGATAGGTAGACGAAACGAGAGTCAGATAGATAAGTAGATAGATAGTCAGGTAGACAGAAAGATAGACAGATGGACACATAGATGATCAGACAAATAATTCGGTAGATAGATAGACAGATAGATAGATGGGCAGATAGATAAATAGATAGATGGACAGGTAGATAGATAGATACATAGACAGAAAGATGACGAGATAGATAGTGAGGTAGATAGAAAGACAAGTACATAGGCAGATAGATAAACGAATAGATCATCAGATAGATAGATAGATAGATAGACAGTCAGACAGACAGAAAGAAAACTGATCCACTGATAGAAAGAACAGATAGGCTGCCAGTCAAGTGGCCAGATCGATGCTCACATAGGTAGGAAGTCAGGCCCAAGTGATGTTCAGTTCTCGGATCCCTCGGACAATCAATCGTCGCAACCACAACTGCACACTCCTATAGTGCTCCTATCTTGGAAACTTCCACCACCGCCTTGTGCGGTACTACTTGTACTGTATATGACTGTATATGATATGTATATAAGTTCTTGCGTAGTGCAGATAGTACTACTGTAGTCCCCTTTTAGGGAGATCCAGGGAGTCCCAGGAAGAGCCTGGACGTAGCCAAGATGGGCTTTGAGAATGAGATCACCAGGGACGCCATCAGAGATGTAGAAGACACCTTGCAGCTCATGAAGGACCGTGGGAGTCCTTGGAATTCCTTGGAATTCCTTGGGTCTTGGAGGTCGAGTGCGACACCAAAAAATCAACACAAGAGATACAATGGGAATATGGAATATGTGAGAATCATATGGGAATTATATGGCACCTGGATGCGAATTTATTTGCAACTTGTGGGTGCGGTACTGTGGGATACGTCGGTTTCTTTCCTCCCATCTATTTGAAGTGCTTCCTGTGGAAAATTTACTTGGACAAGGGGTCAACTGTGTGAAAGTCTAGCGGTCTAGGCTCCTCGAGGCTTCACTGACCCTAAACCTCACTGTGACCATGTTGTATCATGTTGTGATGCAGGAGCAATTGTCAAAGCTACTGCAAGCACAGACACCGATGGAGTCAAATTCAAAATCTTTCGCTGTGTAAGATCGTGTCCGGCCGTAAAACTCGCCCAAGAGCGCGGCGCTGAACTGAAAATGACATATTTTTGAGCGGTAGCTGCACCAAGGACCCAGCAAAACCCATTTGTTCTTGAACCCGACACCGATCAAAGAGAGACACTTAATGACTTTTCAACGTTGTGTGGAGCAATGTGGAACATGTGTTTGGTGCAGCTGGCTGCATTATCATTTGTGTCACCACCCCTACAGCACTCACAAGCCTCTAAACTGCTGTAGTTTCCAAGACCTGCTCGGCCTTCCGCATCGAAGCTGGTGCATTGGAACTGCGCGCAGACGGTACTTTGAGGCACATGACCGTGTTTTTTATGAACATTGGTTGCAGAGAACCTAAGACAGACAGTCACAAATGAAGACATACGCAGACATACATATACACACACACTAGAATGCATTTTGTTATTGGCATCTATTTGCCATGCTGTGCGGCATTGCAAATTACAGTAAGCAGATGTAAGCAGCATATTTGCTTGCTATCAAAGAACATTTCATTCTTTGACTTCGGGGTTTTGTTGTTTTTAGTGCAACTGATTTGGTCCAGTTGCGGAACTGGGACCACATCTCTTAGAGACCGGAGATGAGTAGACATGTAGACTATGGCTGCATATGGCTGCAAAATCTGATAGATATCTGCGGCCACTACTGAATTCGACCATACGCAGACTGGAAATGAAATGAAATGAATAAGGTTGAATCATACATCATAAGCCTTGGTTTTGTTGGCCTCGGCGTCACGCCTTGCTCTGTCATTTTAGGGCGCCTCTGTGAGGCGGCAGACAGCCATGCGAAAAAAAGGAAGAATCTTATTCTACTTTATCATAAATGAATAAAGAGTGCCAAGACATGCCAAGACTAGAATCATAATGTGAATGTGCCAATTTGTCTTGCAGCCGCTTGAAGATGTGGAACCGGTTTACAGCTTCAGCACTGACATCGCAATGCCCAAGTGAGCCATAGCAGCCATAGCTGGAGTATGCTCTGTGCATTCTGTGCAAGATCTTGCTGAAAGCAAGTTCCAAAGGCACATTTCGGAACTGATTCAAGTGCCTTAAGGCACGGGTTCAGCGCTGGATGCCGTAGGCAGCCAGCATCAGCCAGCCATCCCCCTAGGGCCAGAGGCCTAGCATCAAGATTCCCAACCATCTCAAAGAACACCTTGTATTATTTCCGCCTTGCAAACCTCTGGCAACGAAACAACATGTGTCTATTTTGTAATCATGGTTTTGGGTGGATGCTGGTGAGTCCAAACGCCACAAGAAACGAAGAAACTGCTCTCAAGATCTGATTGGGTAGAAAAGCGCGACAATCCAGGTTTCGATTAGTTCAGGGTGATTGTGAGTGTGCTGTACCCCAGAAATCCCAGAAGTGGGACCGCCTGCCAGCCTTGAAATGTCTTCAATAACGTGTCACACCTCTGCGACAGATCACTTGTTGGCAATTTCCTTCCATCATTTGGCAATGTCATGTACTTTCGCTCTTCTTTGGCCATGAGGGGATTTTTGACTATTGTTGTCTGGTCACATCTGGTCACTGTGTTGTAGGTACCATCCTGGAAAGAGCAACGTGCAGCTATCAATGCTGCTATAGCACTCGAAGTTCTCTTGAGCCTCAGCTGATTGAGACGCTGAAGTTCGCACAGAAGGGAAAGTTCAGAAAGCCCGGCTTGAGAAACAGAGAGGATGATCAGATGAAACAGACAGAGCGTGTTCGAAAGGTGTGCTCTTCGTAGAGAAGGATGATCAGACACGACATTCTGAACTGCACATGCACATGCACAGAGACATTTGGAGAAAAAAAAATGTTTCAAAAGCATCTAAGCCTGTCAGCCCCCAACAGAGCCCAACAGCCTCACAGCTTTTCTCGGCACTTCAATGTCAAGCTTGCGCACGTGGCATGCAAGGGCAGCAGTAGACCTCGAGTGTGACAATTCTTCGACACGATTAGGTGCGGTCTGTTGTCTATTGACTCTATCGACTCCATTGACTGTCGGATCCTTGTTACATACACTGTAGCATCAATGATCGAATCCAGGCACAAGGTATGGTTTTCGACAGTACTCACTTTGCCAAGCACAAAAATGGCAGCACGTAATTTGCATTTCGTGTTTCTTTTGCAGCTTGATGGGGCATGTTGGACGGTTGGGGCCGGTTGGGGCCAAGTTGGCGTCAGTAATTTTGCGATATGAAACACTCAGGAAATCTGAAAGTAAAACTTTCTCAAAAAGTAAGTAAAGATCATCTATATAGAATCTATATACATATATATGTATATATGTGTGTGTGTGTGCTTTTTGTTAAAATGTGTCTTAATATACATATATAAAAGAAAGGGTTTCTCATTTTCCATTTGATGAAGTGCTTTGCTTCGCAGGCTCAGCTCTCAAGGCTTCTTCGGGAGATGAAGCTTTGTCAGCAAAGGCCTCTTTGCCGCGCCATGCTGGCCGCCACTGCGTTACACAATGTTTTCAACGACTGAATGAAGCTAAATGAAGCAAGAATAGCACAATGGCAACAAGTTTGAAGCAAGACATTGAGGCACAGACACTGCCAAATAGGACAAGCCATCGTTAATATGGTCTCAGCAGTAAGACCCAAAATGTAGACCCTAAGAGCATGTACGCTAAAACCATAAACCGTAAACCCTAAAATCCTAAAGCTACAAGCATACACGTCAAAACCATACACCCATCAACCATAATGAACCTAAAAACATAAAACCTCAATCCTAAAACCATACCCTAAAACCTACCCTAAAACCTTAAACCCCCAAGCCCTCAAACCCTAAAACCCTAAAATCCCTCAAACCATTAACCTCAAACCATCCACCCTCAAAGTATACATCTGAAAAACAAAAGCTGAAAACAATAAACCCATCAACCCTAAAACCTAGACCATACACCCTAAAGGCCCTAAACCATGCACCCTCAATTGACAGTATAAACCACAGTAAATCGTAACCCTGCAGCCGTAGACCCTAAAATCTTAAGCCTAAAAGCATAAACCATAAACCTTAAAACCATAAACCCATCAACCCTAAAACCCTAGTAGCATAAACACAAAGGCCCTGAGCCTGTAACGTAAACCATAGAGGTAATATCACAAATGCATCAACTTTAAAAAACCCAAAAATTAAACATAAGCCCGAAAACCATGGATCGAACAACTTCGAAGCCATAAACCCTAAACTAAAACCATGAATGCGAATACCATCAACCCTAAAGCCATCAACCTAAGAAATTAAATCTTGATCACAGCCATACACCTTCAAGCCTTAAACGATATATAGATCCTAACATCATCAATCCCAAAACCGTAAACCTTATAGGCCCTAGGCCCATCAACCCTCAAACCGCAAGCCTGAAACATCAATCCTAAAACCGGAAATCACAAACTCGCAATCCCCAAGCCTAACCCTAAGACCATCAATCTTCAAACCATGCGTCCTAGTGAAACTAAGAGCGCAAAAACCACATATCATATTACCCTAATTTTTGACACCTGACCTTCGTTTCGTGCAAAAGGGTGGCTGTGGGCACGGGAAAGTCAATGAAAACCAAGGAAAAACAAAGGATAGCAGCCCCCAGACAAAAAAACATGCCAAAAGAAAAGCAACATATAAATTGCCAACAATAATCCGCACCCATTTTGTGTCCAGGCAGCTGCTATCGCTAACCTGGTGCAACAGCATGTGGAGGAAGTGAACTGCACATGGGCAAGGCCTGCAGTGCTTCGTGACTTGCAAGACGCAAGCGCAAGAACTGTGAGAGAAGAAGCATTTGAATGCTCGGCCATTTGATCATATTTCTTCACGTAAATTGAGATTGCTGAGATTGCCCTTGAATTTGTACAATTTCCTCGCGCCACAATTTGGCGCAAGTGAGTTGAATGCCTGAGTTGAATGTATCTATACAGTTTGGACACATTTGGACGTGATTTCTGGGACCATGCCCCATGTCAGGGTTGTGGTTGGTGCGGGCGAACCAGTTGCAACACTGGGCTCCTTTTGGAAACTTGCAGATGATGAAGTGGGCCTGGGCCCAAGTCTCCATGTCCTCATGGAATGTATGCGTTTGAGGGCCTCCTCGACTCAGTCGCCTCACTTGACTCAGTCAAATGTCCCATAATTTATCTCTTATTTTTTACTCCATTATACTCCATTGCTTTTTTGAAGGGGCTCTTGCAAAAGCTTGTAGTAGCCCAAGCAACCAGGGTTTTCATGTGGTTATCTGGCTGGTTGATTTCTTGCTTGACCCACTCAGTGCCCACATGCCCCATCTCCCACTGATGCCCACCACGTTGACTCGCTCCCTCTCTGTCTCTTTCTCTCTGTCAGCTGGGAATGCTTTTGTTGAAGCCCTGACGAGCGAAACGATTGCGACAAATTTTTGGATGTCCAATGATGTCCATTGGTTATCATAGGATGATGTTTACCATACTTGTAAAAGTACTGGCGCAGGCCTGTCCCAAAGTGCCTCCCAAGCAAATCTCCTGATATCCCAACTGCTTATTTGTTTCATTCTGCATTTGCTTGAGTTCTACTTGCGTTTTTCTCGTTGGAGTTGTTTTGGAAGCCAAACGGGCAGGCATGAACATACTGCGATTTTCTAGATATCGGATCACTGAAGAAATGTGAGCATCTTTCTGGACCTTCACATGTGCTTTGAGTGCTCAAGAATCCTGGATTCGACCATCCCGTTTCCTCGAACATCCTCAACCCCTTCACTCCCTTTGGATGCAGATTGGCACTGAGACAAGCACACGCAACAGGCCCTGCCTGCGGCTGGGGCAGTGCCAAGTTTCCAGCTCGCGAGGGAGAGGCCGTTGAATCTCACGGAATTTTGAAACTATTTGAATCTCACAACTTGATGTCTGCAGATATGTCTCAAGTTGAGTCCCAAGATGTCTTGCAAGTTTTGCAACTTCACGTCTTAAGATGTTCTAACTCACATGGTAACCCGCAAGGCGAAGTCCGTTGCAGTGCCCATCCAATCCTCGGCCTTTGTCTTTGAGCGCTTGACGTTCGCTTCGCAAAGTCTGGCATCAGCAAAGTTGAAAGGCGCTGGGAGCATGGTGGACGGCTACTCAAATAAGTCCGTCCGAACAAGCGCCCGCACACATCCAAACGCACACACAGAAGTAGCATCAAGTAGCGGATAGAGTGAACACATGCGGCTACTGCCTACTGCAGGAGGAAAGCGTAGAGCGACGAAAAGAGATGACCACTTGGATCCACTTGGCAGTCACGGTACTTCAGTCCCAAAACATCTTCTTTGTCATCCTATGTTCACTGGTTGGCCCAGGAAGGCTCGTGTGCCTGACGTTTTTTTTTTTTATGTACATACGTTTGCATAAGTAAATATAGAATATATTTTAATATGCATATATCTTAACATTGACTGTGTACATATACACTTTTGTTAATTGATACGTTTATTGTATTAATTATTTACTAGTTACTTGTTAAATGCTTTTTATTTGTTCACGTTTTCTATTCATGTATTTATCATGATGAATGGTCTTTTTGTTTGTTTATTGATATTGATACGTATCTATATTCATTTATTTCTTGATTATATTGACAATCAATCTATATATTTTTTGAGTATGTTATATGTAGGGCGTGATGCCCCAGCAAAAAAAAGTTACATACTAGATATTGATTTATTTTCATCTGTACTTGCAAATTTGTTTGCTGCTTCAATGATACTACTTTGAGAATAAAGTTAAGTATTTCCTGATTTGTGCATGTATTTATTTAGTTTATTGATTTATTTCGTTGTTTATTCTTATTTGTTCATTGGCTTGTTTGTTTATTTATTGGTTTGTTTATCTGTTTTAGATTGTATATACATGCTGTTTATATATTTAGTCATTCATTCTTTCAACCATTTGTATGTTATGCTTTTGTATTGATTTGTTTGTTCATTTATTATGCTAATTTATCGCTTCATTTATTTGTGTTGGATTGTGTTTATGATTGTACATGATGTCAGATGTGGGGTGGTATGTACGGGGCAGCTTTGAATGTGACTGGTGGTATTTCAGTCTTACATGCCGACCGTCCCATTCTACACAGGCTTGGGCTTGGGCACCCAGGTTGTATCAAGCCACACCTTCATACACCTTTTGATGCATCCTGATGCATCCTGATGCCCCCTTTTCTAAAGATCACTTTTATTGGAAGCTGCAAGGCAACGCCTCACGACGCAGAGTGTATTCACGATGAAATCCCATGACTTGAGTGTTGACTGCCCACCTTCGTCGTTCCCCGGCGGTCAGTGCCCGGATTTTTTGTGTACTTCCATAATTTTCTACCTTTTTTCCATTGTTGTCTTTGCGTGTTCCCCTTCGGACGAGAAATTTTGATTGTGACATGACCTGAAGGCAGCACACCAGCGGCTGCTGCGTTGAAGGCTGCGCTTGCGGAGTGCTTTGCAGCAGCTTACGAGGCCTACTCTGCACAATGGCGCCCAGCGGAGCACATCCGCACGAATTCCTCATAGCATGACATAACCATACCTAAGCTAATTGCTTGTGGACACTTCTTCTGGCTTGGTAGAATTGCATCCGCAAGTTCAGCCTAATGCAAAATGTTTGGAAGGTTTGGGAGTAGATTGTAGGGTATTTGCACCTGTTCGGCGGCCACAGAGGCTTTCTGAGGGTTCAAGTGGGAAATGTATGGAAATGTTCATTTGTTCAGGTTGAAGTGGCAAGATAGCGGGGGATAAATGTATGAATGGTGTGGGACGAGTGCGGCTTCCAGCTTTTTAGTCTAATGTGGGATCATGCTGTTCCCCTAAACTAACCACAACTATTGATACGATCTTTTGTTAAATCGAGGCAGCTTCCGGCAGTAAGAGATATTCAGAGAGGAAAGATTTGGAGCTTCACAATGCTATCTGCATGTTTCTTGAAACTTTGCCGTATGGACTGCACGGGTGCCACCTGGTCAACTATTGCCTGCAATTGTCGGCATTTATCGGCCCACCATAAATTGCAAATGATCGAGCCTCGCATGACTGGTGTCCTTGGGCGTAGTTTGGGGGGTGCCTCTGGAGCCTCACGCATTAGATATGTATTCGGATGCATGTATACATTGGTACTAGTATATGCACAAATGGGAAATCGATGCAAAAGAGAGCTTGTAGATGCTTGAAGCTTATTAAGCTTGTAGCTTGCCGTTCTGTGGTCACAGTCTTAATGACAGTCCACGAAGCGGCCCTATGACCCTATGATCCCAACCTCCTACCCACTTGAGCCATCTTGAGTCATTCAGATAATTTTGATGCTCGTATCGTTTGTTATCATACTACTTTGCTAATGGGGGGGTGTTAACCCATCCGGAAGATCAGCATTGACCAAACAGGTCCTGAAGAATCACTGGTGCTCTCCCGTGCTCGTAGTGACAGAGGGCAACCCCTCCAGCGAAGAGAAGGAAGCGATACCTTTCCCATCCCCCTGAGCAGGGCACCCTGAAAGAAAATCATTTCTTGGAACTTGCTTCTCGCCTAAACCTCCCCAACATAGTTAGAGGCAAGAAGTGGCAAGAACTTCAGAGCCCCAGTATGTTATGTAATCTTACTTCTCTAGTCTTGTTTAGAACCGTACATTTTATGTATGTTATTGACACTTACTTCGTGATGTTCATGGACCTACTGTATCCCAAACAAATCCAAATGATAGCAGCCACCAGTTGCATGCGCGAACCTAGTTTGGAAAGCAACACTTGTCCAGCATTGTGAAAGACCTGTGGAACCGGCTTAATTGGTTGCTAGGGATAAGAAGTGATCTAAAATCACGCTTCCGTTCCGAGTCCCCATAGGGAGAGCGTGCATGGATGGATTTGATCGAGAAGCACCAATTTCAACAGCAAGTTGGCTCTTAGCAAGAGAAACTTCTTATGAGTTCATTTGTTGGGCATACTCTCACGTATAAGTGACTGCTCCCTTCGTAAATCCAACTGAACCATCTAAACATACCCCAACCCCTGCCAAAAGTTACTCGACCTACATGAGTGAGTCAAGGATGCCTTTTTGGCTCCGAAGGCTCGTAAGTCATAAGTCCCATAAGATTGTGTTGTCTCCAAAGCACATGGGGCCCAGTCAACGCAAGAGAGAGAGAGGCTTCGGGCAGTGCATCTAGGTCATCGTACTGATTTGCATTGCTGCATGGTGGCTTATTTGAATTTGTTCTGCATCCCCACAGATTTGCAGCGCCAACCAGGACAAACCATCCGACCTAGCTCGTCTGAAGCGGTCAGGCCTGGTCTTTGCAATGATGTTTTCGCACGAAATCTTCATGAGAAGCGGGGTCTTCGAACCAAAGGCAATGTGGTGTGCAAGGGATAGAGTGATGTAGGGCCCAACCAATGAGAAGCCCTGGCAAAAAAAAGGGATAGAGTGATGCACAAGCACCATCAAACTGATTAAACTGTCTAGGCATGGCACATCTACTGCAGTGGTTGTTTGCTCCTTGGCTGCACGGCAGTTTGGCATGAGATCGATGTGTGAGACTGAAGTGGTCTCTAGTATCATGCAGAAATATAGAAGATGGATTGAAGATGAATAGAAGGTGGATAGAAGATAGAGTAGTGTGAAGATGTTGGAAGTTTCCGACTGCGCAAGTTGCATGAACTGTGCTGCATTTTGCCAGTGCTGTGCGTCCCTTGCTCTGCAGCGAGAGTCAGTAAGAAAGTGTCGTGCCTGCGGCTTGGGTCAGTTCCATGTCGAAGTGGGCGGCTCCATGGCGCTATTAGTATTTGTTTGCGACTTCAGTCTTGCCAAATACTTGATTGAGGGCTTTTCGAATTCTTAGCAGATTTGTTTGCATAAGGGTCACTTTTTAGAGCGATTTTCAGGCTGTAATTAGATTCCGCGTGGTGCCCAACTGGTGACCTCCCGAAACCTGCAAAGCTCCTAAATCAACCCGGTGACCATCCGATTTCGACAATTTAGTTTTGGGGTTCTCCCCATTCGGGGCTTGTAGCACTCTGAAAAGCTTTAGTGAGTGTAGTGACCGTTTCGTTGGCAGAATCCTGCAAAGCGCAAACACCAGTTTGACATAGTTTGACCAGCTTGTTAATCTATGTTAATCCAATGTTTGGTATGTATGTTACGTATAGTTTGGTAAGCAGATCATCGTTCTTTCCAATGCTTCAGCTCAACAAAAAGTGAGATAAGTGAGTCTTGACTCCTCAAGGTGCATGGCAAATATACCCTCAAATTCTTACACTGCACTGCAATTCTTATGCAGATGTGCTGCAATCGAAAAGGCACCTGTGATATGATGCACTGTGCACCAGTATTTCGACTCAATCGAAAAGGCAAAGGAGATAGAGATGAAGGAGACTAAGTTGGAAAAAGCTGAATATATTTTTGAAAAAGCAATGACGTTGAAGACGTTTGGAGTTTGAAGATGTTTGTTCACTGAGGATCTCAACTTTCTGCATGTTGCACTCTCAGCAGCGGCTTCACCTGGTATTGCTGCCATGGAGATGCTGCAAAAGCTGCTGGCTCAAACGGTGACGTGGCCTTTGAAAAAGATAGAGGCAACTTCTGAGGCAACTTCTGAGGCAACTGTCAACCTATTGAAACTCGAGTTGTTAGAGTCCGCGCATAGTATGGGATTTAGTCGTGTTGAGTCTCAAGTTGAGACGATCGATGGCGAGCAGGGGCTAGTAGCTAGCCAAAGTTCTCCTCAGATATCCTCAGATTGATTGTGCAACCGCAGCCGCATCAGTTTGTAAGGAGTCGATCGCTTTCTCTGACCCAGTGGATCGGGTGTTGTACCAGGACTTGCTGATACTTGGATTCCTTGGACCGAGGAAGGAAGTTATGAAAGGTCTGGAAACCCTTTTCTATGGGCAGCACATGGCAGTACATCAGTGCACTCAAGTGGACACTGTAGTCTCAGAAGGTTTTCAATTGTCAAGCACCTGATGTCGTTTTTCAGTGTGTTTCAATCATCTTCACACATCACTGTACGTACTTTGTTCATCAGTTGTCTACTAGACCTGTCTCGATCTGTAATTTTGGGCTTCTGCTTTGCAATGAAAAGATACGAAAAGTTCCTCATTGCACAATGCGCGGCATGCAGATCTTAGGAAGGCATCGGTCAACAATCACGTGCAAGAGACCAAAGTGTTGCTTGCACCCTTCTTTACAGATCCATCGTGCGCGTGACTTGGCATACCAAAGGAAACGCTTGCGCTGCCGTGAAAGCTGCATCAACAGTTACGTGAGGTCCCACGTGCAGCCTGGAGTCAGCAGATCCAGCAGCAAACCTGGCGTGGCTTCAGGTTGGGCCAATGGCTGTTCGTTAGAAACTCGACACAAAGAAATGAAGACAAGATAAACAGTACAAGAGAATACAAAGAATTACAAAGAATTACAAAGAATTACAAAGATATACACACCTCACGAGCATAGACAAGCCATATCAGACAATCTGTGATGCAAACTTTCAGTCCAGCTGCCCATTGCCAGCCGGCATTTTACAACTAGCACTGGCCACATTCTCTGCCATTCTCTCATGTTGAACTCCTGAGGTTCTCTCCGCACCATTTTTTTTTTCCATGGAGCATCTAGGGCACACGGGCACACTGGCCAGAATTGGCCCGTGCTGAAGCTCAATTCAAAGTTACACAGCACGGCAACTATCCTCCTTCTGGAAACTTCACTCATCCCTTCTACTCCTTTCTCCATGGCAGATCTTAAACAATTCCAAAGTGCTAGCATGTTATATACTTTGGTACGATACAACCGCTCAACCGCCTTTCAGTACCCTGTGCCCTGAAGAATTACAGGCACCGATGACAGCTATTAGAGCATGAATTCCTGCAAAACCTGCAAAATTGCATGACAGTGTGCTTTGTTGGCAATGCCATGTCATGCCATCCCAGGAGTACAATTGAAATCAGATTGTATACAGTGACATAGTATGACATAGTTATATACATACAGTTGTCTGGGGGGGACTGGTTTTGGTATTGTTGGGTTGTGTTGCACCTTGAATCACACCGCTGTACGTGACATGTATTGAATTGAATTGTATGATGGCGTCATGTACCTACTTGAAGCAGTTTCATGGCACCTTGGAGTCAACAATACATATCTGAACTGTATCAACGAGACATGTTTTGACTGACCCGCGACATGGAAAATACATTCTTGCTATGTTCATTGCATGGCTTAGGACGGATTTTCTTTGAGAGTTTGCAGCAAGGTATGAGTGTATATTGTATGTGATTGTTTGAATAAACACCCAGATATAATTATATGGATATAAGTTATAAGCCTATATAATCCTAAATGTACGTACATGGGATCGTATATGTATATGTAGGTGTGTGTGCGTGTGTTTGTGCACATATGTCCCTTCGGAATGATGTTGCCTTGGAATAGTAGTCACGAACGGTAACACACGGACATGAATGGACTGCAGCTTGTCAAGCAGCGAGAGAGAGAGAGCTTGTCAAGCAGCAGATTACAGTATATTCCTCGTCGGCAAACTTGGGAGTTCTGACAACACCAATGCAGAGACGTGCTTCAGCATGTAGTTCTTCACGCACACGTGCTTTCATGTCTTACCAAAGCCTGCACGCTTACTATATTCTTCTGCATCAATTTTTTTCAATAGTTCTTGGGGGCCGACCTCATGTGGTGAGAGTGACCGCATTCCAAACAGGTCAATTGTAGACAAAGAGAAAAACATCGTCCCGTACCAAAATTGCACCATTCAGGCGGGTATTTGAAATTGGAAACCAGGTGTTCGACATCTACCAGGTGATGTCTTAGGTTATGGGAAAGGTGAGGGACGGTACAGGCACGAAAGTAAGGCACAATGGACGTAATGGCGTGCGGAAGAACCACCATAGAGAAACACACCAGCAGAGAAAACCGCCAGCAAAGACAAAAACATCAGACAGAAAAGCACCAGAGAGAAAACCGCCAGCATAGAAAAAACATCATTATCATCATCTGATTGAATATCTCACCTTCTATCTGTCATAGGTCTTGATCAGAATCTCGTCTCCTCGCAGGTGGCTCTAGGATAGCTGCCTTCACTGTGTGTGTGCTGCGTCGGAAAAGCCATGTCTCTTGCTCCTTGCCAGCATCGATTGGGACTTCAGTGGTAGCGGAGCTCTTGGTTCGAGATGCCTTCGCCTCAGTCCACTGCGGAGGAGCGAGTAGAAGCACCTAGAGAAGAGGCAGAGCACACAGAAGGCAGCGGAAATCCAGCAGACACTGCTCAGCCAGGGCAAAGGGAATACACCGAGGAAGAGTGGCGTCAATGGAACAGTTGGTGGGATCATTGGCCAGCCAATGCCGACTGGACAGGCGCGACACCGGAAGCTAGTGGTCAGGGTTCACTAGCAGCAGCAGCAACCTCGGCACAGCAAGGATCCGTAGAGCTGAGGCAGTGGCAGCCATCCCGATGGCATTCAGGCTGGGGTTCGGATTGGACAACTTCAGGACATCGAAATCCAGGAAAAGGAGATTTCTCAGATCCACCCCATTGGCCTGGATGGGGACACTACAGACTTTGGAAGAAGGCCATCCATCGATGGGATGGTAGCACAGACATCGCCATCTGGAGGCGAGCCGATCGCATTTTGAAGCAGCTGGATTGGGATCTACAAGGAAAGCTGGAGCATCTGGCAAAAGCAGATCTTCGTGGAGATCACTATCTGTTGCACATCTTCACGGTGCTCGACATTCTGGCCGGAGAGAAGGAGACGTCAGAACGACGTCGCAGCATTCGTGCAGCACTCTATGAGGGGAACCGGAAAAGTGAGGAATCACTTTCCCAATATGCCATGAGACGACAAGCCCAGTTTGCAGTTGCGGATCGTTATCTGCAGATTCCAGATGACATGAAAGCCTTCATGCTGGAGGAGCAAGCTGGATTATCCAAACAAGGCATCCAAAACTTGAGAACCCTTACTGGCGGCAAGGCTCAGAGCTCTGAAGTGAGCAAAGCCTTGCAAGTGATGGACATCGAGGAAGAAAGCCTGATGAAGAGCACTGGGAAGTCAAACTACTTCGGAGATTCTGCGAATGAGAACTACTCCGAGACCGAGAATGACATGACAGAGGACTCGGACGATGCAGAGGAGATCTTCCTCATCCTCAACAAGCAGGACATGACCGAAGACGAAGCACTGAACTTCCTTGCCAGCTTCCCCAAGAAGAGAACCTGGTCTGAGAATAAGCAGCTTAAGGCAGCCCAGAAAAAGGACCGCCGGCACTTCGAAGACAAGGATTCTCGAGCACCTCGGCCCTCCTCGAAGCGACGCTTGTCCATAGCAGAGCTGAAGAAGGTGACGAAATGTGCTCATTGTCAGCAGAAAGGACATTGGAGAGAAGAATGCCCGAATCTGCACAAACCAAAGGTCATTTCTTCGACTTCCTCGAACTACAAGTCCAAGGAGGGCAATGCTTTTGTCTTCCTGGGTCAGAATAATCCCTCATTCAAGAGTCAGCAGTTCCTCAACTACCTCCAGTTTGCTAGCGAGGTCACGGCCTTTCTTGAAGTTCCAGCTGGACATGCGATTGTGGATCCTGGAGCCAGTCAGGACCTCATTGGGGTGAAAGCGTTCGACGAGCTGAACAAGCAACTTTCGAAGGTGGGTCTGAAGACAGTCAAGCTCACCGAAGCACCTCCTTCGACTTCAGGGATTGGAGGCAATGCCCAACCCCTGTTCATGGCGTTGTCGCCTTGTGTTTTAGGAGGAATGCCCGGTATTTTGAAGTTGACCGTCATAGAACAAGATGTGCCACAACTTTTGTCCATAGGTCTTTTGGAACATGCCAGGTCAGTCATAGATACTGATCAGAATACCATAGCCTTTAGAGCCTTTGACACCCAAGCTCCTCTGGTTCGCCTCAGTTCAGGGCATCGCGTTTTGAGCATAGCAGACTGGCAAGGTGGAACCTTCCCAGTCCCAGCTCAGCTTCAACGGGAGTTTGGTTTGTCAGATGGGGCTTTCAACTTGGCCGCAAGCGAGGCAGCATATATGGCCGCCGACCGCTCTGCTGGGGATGGTGCATGTTTCGTTGGCAACGTTTTGGGATACCCCTGCCACCACCCAAAGGATTCACGGGGAATTACCAACTCTGTGCACGAAAAACACCAACATCATCAACGTAGGACATCGTTTGTGCATAGTGACTCAGAAGTTTCACTTGTTGAATTTGGAGCAGAGTGGCAGTCTCAAACCCCACACCTTTTTCAAGACCTGAACATGCCCATCTTGAGTGTTTTTCATGATCAAGCACATGATTTTGCAAGTGAAGCGGATTTTCAAAGGCTAAAGGCACAATGTCAGGTGATGTTCAGTTCCTTTCATTCATCAAGCGCCAGCCGAACCGTAGCCGTTGACAAACCTCAGATTTCGGGCCCCTTCGCTCAAGTGTCTGGTTGCCATGATGCCAGCCCGCCCTCCGAAGATTCTCAGCGAAAATCACTCGGAGAGAGCAGAGTACAACTGGTCCCAGATGGTTCGAAGGCTGCTCAAAGTGAATGCCAAGGCATTCACTCCTCCTCTGCCTTCGATTTCAGTTCAGCAACTCTGGGAAGCTCGGTGATCGTCTCAGAGAGTCAATGCACGCATCCAGAGCACATGATCACGAAGGGGGCCAACCAGTATGGAACTTGGACGAAGTGCCGACAATGCAGCAAGAAGTTGACCTACCAGAAATATGGCCCCGACAACTTGCCACCAGCAGCTCGAAAAGACAAGGGCAGGACGGAAGTGGTGTATCTGCCGATGGCCACTCCAAAGCCCAAGATGCCCTTGAGGAGTTCGAGCTCAACGGCAACCCGGGAGGAACTACATCAAGCGTTGGAGCTGCAGCACCAACACTTGGCATCATCGATGGCGCAGACAATGACACAGGCCATGACTCCTTTGGTTCAGGGCTATCAAGCGTTGCAGGAGACGTTGGGCCAGTTGGTGCTGAATCAGCAGCAGGTGCAGCACTTCGGTCAACATCCAATGCCAACTCAGACAGCCGGCATGGTACCTTGTCAGTGGCCTCAGCAACCAACGATGATGGTGCATTTGCCCGAGGCGGACTCAGAGATGGAGAACCCCAATGCGGAAGACCAAGAGTGGTCTCACCCATAGCCACCTTGAGCTTGAAGTCAGCGGGAGATCAGACCAACTCGACCTGTACAGATGATGAGAAGTGGTTTGTTTCTCCTTTGCGTAGATCATCATTCAACTGTTTTTCTATGAGTCAGTTGGACAGTAGTTTTATTTGTCAAGGAGGCGAAGGCGATTCCAGGTTGGTTCTTTGTTGGAAGAACGATGTCTTTTATCAGGATTTGCTTTTAGGAGATGTCAATGATGATCACGAGTTTCACATTCCAAAGAGCAAGAAACGCTCAATTTTGAATTCAGTCCAGAGCAATTTTTCCGGCAATGATGCACAGGAGAGACATCGACATTTTGTCGATTCATGCAGTAGCGGACTTTCGTCTCACGATTATAAGCATGTTTGCGGACGGGACGCAAGGACCCAAGAAGACTCAAACCAAAAGAGCGGAGAGGACGCAAAGACCTCAAAAGAACTTTCAAGAATCGGAGAGGACGGCAGAACCTCAAGAAACAAAGAAAAGAGCGGAGAGGACGCTAAGACCTCAAAAGATGAACATGAGCAACAACAACACATACATAGCAGCAGCAGTCATCATGGTTTGAATTCTGATGTGTCGCAGATTCCTCAATGTTTTCATTCTAGTTGTGGTCTTGGTCGGTGGTTGGCGGGTACCGGTGTGGATTATTTTGGTCAGAGTAGAATTGGTCATGGTTGTGATGACAGGGATCATGAACAACAGAGCACACCACAATCGCCTAGCCTACAACGGCTTAGTGCCCACGTAGCTTCGACACCCGCTGTTGGCCATGGCACTGGAAGGAACAGCGCAGTCAAGGCCAGATTCAAAGTTTGCGAGCTCTTTTCTCCGAAGAGAGTCACGGCAGCAGCTGAGAAACGAGGATTCAGCACGACATCCATTCCTGCCTTCGATAAGCTGGAGGGATGGAACTTCCATGACGCTCGGGACCGAGCGACCTTTTGGGCCGTTCTTCGACAAGAAGCACCAGACCTTATGCTTATGAGCCCGGAGTGTAAGGCCTTTTCCATTATGATGTCCAGCAATTGGTCACGGATGTCACCGGAAGAACAAAAGAGAGTGCAGACGGAGGGATTAGCCATGTTACATTTTTGCATTCAAGTAGCGCAATATCAATTGGAACATGGTCGGTACTTCTTTTTGGAGCATCCAGCATCGGCTACCAGCTGGTCCTCACATGCTTTGCACTGGTTGTTGCAACAATCTTCGGTGTTTCGCAGAGTATTTGATCAATGCATGACTGGACTTTCCTTGAGGGAAGACACGTTGTCACAGAAGCCCACTGCCATAGCCTCCAACCACCTTGGTATCCTGGTATCCCTTTCGGAATTTCAGTGTGACCATCAGCATGACCATCTTCATCTTCAAGGATCTCTCACCAACAAGGCCAAGGAATACCCTCCTCAATTGGTCAATGCCATAGTGCGAGGTGTCGAGTGGATGCTGCAACAGCAACACACAAGCACACCTTGTTTTCATGAGAATCAAGAGTCAAATGAGGGGCTCATGGATGACGACATGGAAGACCATGAAGATGAACAGAGAGAACTCACGGAGCCCTCTTCCATGCCACAGACTTTGTCCTCCTCTCCGCAGCCGTTGAAGCAGCTGTCGAAAGAGCAGAAGGACAAGATCTTCAAAGTGCATGTCAATCAGGGACATCTACCAAAACATCAACTGTTGCTTCTTTTCAAAGCGGCCAATGCAAAACCAGAGGTACTTCAGTATATCAAGGACCATTTCCACTGTGAACAATGCATGAAGAGACAACGTCCAGTTCCTCGAAGAAAGGCAGCTTTTCCAAGAACGTTTTCTTTCAATCGCATGCTGGGAATAGATTACTTCTTCATTTCCTTTCAAGAGCAGACCGTAGCCTTCCTCAACGTCATATGCCATGGAACTTCGCTGCAGCAAGTTGCCTTGCTGAAGGACTACCAGGGCGGTTCACCTAGCTCTAGAAGTACATGGGAACTGTTTGCTCAGCTTTGGATTAGACCTTTCGGACTTCCAGAAGTAGCGATAACTGATCAGGGCAGCGAATTCAAAGCAGATTTCGAGCGATCGTTGGAACAATCAGGAGTTCTTCAGATTGTGACCGACACCGCTAGTCCATGGCAGAATGGAAAAGCAGAACGGCACGGCTCTTGGATCAAGGAGAAGATTGAGTCAGAGCTGCAATCCGGACAGACGGTGGTGCAAACACTCCAAGACTTGGAACTCTTGGTCATCTCTCTCATCTCGGCCAAGAACAAGTACTTTCACCGAGGAGGATTCTCACCCTTTCAATTGACCTATGGTATCAATCCACGGGTGCCTTTGGATCTTCTCAGTGATGATGGCCTCACAGATCCCGGAATGTGCGATGTCTTGGCGGATGCCTTCGAGCAGGATTCACCTGCTGTGGAGTTCTCACGGGCATGTCGAGTTCGTCAACGCGCCAGGGAACTATGTCTCAAAGTTTCAGCCCATGACAAAGTTCAACTTAGCGGAAAGGGGCACCACCATCAGCAACGGACGTGGAATGTTGGTCAGTGGGTCTTTGTTTGGCGTCGAACTCCAGGCACGGGCGGTGGTCATGCAACTCGTTCCCGTTGGGTGGGTCCTGGTTTGGTGATTTTGCAATCTGGGCATACAGTTTGGGTCTCCATGAGAGCAAGACTGTGGAAGTGTAATTCTGATCAGCTGAGACCAGCATCACATCATGAATCTATTGGGGCAGAGTTGGCTAGAGCAGGAGAATTGGATGAGGTCATATCGCAGGTTCAAGACAAAAGAGCAGGAGCCGTGGACGTGGCTCGTGAAGGCTCTCCAGATGAATCAGCATGGAGGCATGATCCACCTTTGTCTTCAGACCGACACTTGAACCCATTCCAGAAGGAGAAGTTCTATCGCCAGCTCCTCCCTTGGGAATTGGAACTGGTACTTCCATTAGACCCCCGATGACTGCGCCAGAACCTCAGTTGCCACCACCTACATCCCCAATGCGAAGAACCTCAGGAAGAACAGAGGAGGAACCCTTGATGGAGCCAGTGCCATCAAATCCTTCCTCCGAAGCAAGCAGGCCTAGGATCAATCCTTCCACTCCCAGAGCAGCATCAGCTTCCAACGCAAGAGCAAGAGTGCCATCGACGCCACGGAACACCACACCAAGAACTCCAAGAACAGCTGCCCCGTCTACGCCCCAGATTGGTGCGGTCCGTCGTCGAGTGGATGAACTGGAATCTGAATATTTGCAACGAGTCGCTCTGGAAACTATGCGACAACAGGATCGAGAGCAAAGAATGAGGAGAAGAACAGAACCTCCCACTCCCACTTCATCTTCTACGGCAGCTTCAGTGCCAGTGCCACAGGACGAAGAGGGGTTGTTCCAACAGGATGAGCCTCAGTGGAGTGGATTCACCATAGAGGTTTCTAATGACTCTTCGCACGATTCTCCCTCCTTCGTTGCTGCCCCAGTGAACACCAAGAACCACGAATTCAACATGGCCAGAGCCACTCCAGAAGAACTGGAGGGTTTCAGGCTGTCAGACGCCAAGGAGTGGGAAGCAATCCTTTCGATGAAGGCTTGCCATGTACTCAGTGGAGAAGAGGCCAAGAAAGCTAGACAGAAGTGGGGACATCGCATGATCAACAGTCGAGTGGTGAGGCGGAAAAAGCCTCAACCAGGCATCGGTCAGTGGAAGTTTAAAAGCAGGTGGTGCGTCCTGGGCCACCAGGACCCCGATGGGGGGGGTGGCTTCAGAACATATTCACCAACACCATCGGTGGAGTCGATCACCCTTTTCTTCCAAGTTGCCTTGAACGAAGAGTTGGAAGTTTGTTTTTCTGATGTTCGAAACGCATTTTGCCAGTCGCTGCCCTTAGAGAGACCAGCAGGTCCCATCCTGGTGAAGCCATGTTCAGGTTTGAATCTCAGCGAAGACGATGTCATTGTCTTGGATGTTCCAGTCTACGGGCTGGACGATGCACCGCTTAGATGGCATGAAACTTTGCTGAAGTTTTTCACAGAGTTAGGCTTCGAAAGATCCTTGCTGGAACCATGTTGGTTGGTGCTACGTCGAAAAGGAAAACTGGTAGCGCAGGTACTTATAGAAGTAGATGATCTGAATATCGCAGCGGCTCCATGGTTTAAAGACGAACTTCGTGCTTCACTGGAAGCTCGTTTTGAGTTCGGAAAGTTTGAAGAGGGAGAGACAGACTTCGCAGGTCGAACCATCAGAATTGAACCTCAGAGGGTGGTGATTCATCAAGAGAAGTACATCATAGAGAACTTGCAAATGCCAAAGTTGCCAAAGGGAAGAGCACAAGACAAAGCTGAGCCTCTTTCTGAAGAAGAGTTTCAGCTGTTTCGTTCAGTACTGTATCGTGTGAATTGGGTTGCTCATCAGACTCGTCCTGACGCTGCGGGCACAGTGTCCATCCTAGCATCACGACTTCATCGCGCAACAATCCACGATTGGCAATGTTTGAGCAAACTGGTGAGTCATTTGAGATCGACGGCCAAGCAGCCCCTGGTTCTTCACAAGTTCAAGAGTTCAGACATGGTATTCATTGCAGCATCCGATGCAGGTGGTGTAGATGGAAAGCATATATCCAAGGAAGAGGACTTGTCGCATGAGGACACCATTCAAGGTGCTTGGATCATCATGGCCTCTGACTCAGTACCATCAGCTTCGAGGCCATCACGTGTCTCTATTCTGTCTTGGAGATCAGCAAAACTGAGGAGAAGAGTGTCTTCAACGCTCGCTGGAGAAGCCCTTGCGTTTTCCCAGGCTCTAGGTGAGTTGGAATGGTTGCAAGTGATGTTCAGAGACATCATGTTCGGAGATGTCAAGCGATCCGATTGGAGATCTTCGATTTCACCTTTCCTGGCAGTGCTTCGAGAAGACTGTGAGCTGAAAGGAAGACTGTCACAGTGCAGTGTGACAGATGCCAAGAGTCTCTACGATTCTCTTCACAAACAGAATCCATCGTCGAGACAGGACCGGAGGACATCGGTCGAAATAGCGATCATTCTTGAGGCTATGAGAAAGGCTTCTTCAGCTCTGAGGTGGTCTCCACATCCAAAGATGACAGCTGACGGCTTAACCAAAGACGATATCATTAAAACGAATGGAGCCTTAGAGGAACTACTTCGAACATCGAAGTTTCGCCTCTGGGACGAGGCATCGGAGTTGGCCAATCGCAAATCGAACCCAGCCAATAAGGCCAGGTCGAAGAAAGCTTCCTTCAAGATTCGAAATGAGTCTTCATCTTTGACAGAGATTCCGATCAACAATAATTTGGGGGAGCTGATTGAATATCTCACCTTCTATCTGTCATAGGTCTTGATCAGAATCTCGTCTCCTCGCAGGTGGCTCTAGGATAGCTGCCTTCACTGTGTGTGTGCTGCGTCGGAAAAGCCATGTCTCTTGCTCCTTGCCAGCATCGATTGGGACTTCACATCATTACTAGTATCATCATCAGCATTTATACATCATCGACACCAACATTCATCTCAAACTTCCCTCTCTTCCTATGGGCTGCCTCCTCTGGAAACTTCAGCTGCGTTGTGCGGTCCATACGTTGAATATGTTATTTGGTGCGGATGTGACGGTCAATGTGACACCCTGCTTAAATGCAAGTTTTTGCAAAGTGCCAAGAAGAGTATTGCAACGCTAGGTCGGAAAAATTAGGAAAACATAGCCGTTGGTACATAATGTGAGCATATGTTTATGCACGTGTGTTGTTGCAGATGTTGTGCCCATGTGTTTATTCTGACCTAGCGCATGCGGGTGTTTTGTGTGCAGAATTGAACATTTTGTGTCGGTATTTTTCATTTCTTTGCTGTGCTTCTAGGTGATGGGTGCGGTGAAGAGATATGAAGATAGCAAAGATATGCAAAGGTGATCAAAGAGGATATCAAAGGTGTCAGGAAGTAAAAAGATGTAAAAAGTAGGTTTGCATTCCATTCATGTAATGACATGTAATGACGAGTTCAAGGTCTTCATTTGTTCTACATCCCAATGCCTGAGCCAAGTGAGAACACATCCTGCATATAGATGCTGTCCAAAACATTCGGAAACGTAACCATCAACGCACTTGTGATCAGTCCTGACTCTAGTCGCAACTGCTGCACATGGAATCATTTGTAAAATTGTATATTTGACGTAAAGCGTCGCAACGAGTGATTTTGTTTATGCAAGCAATGCAGTGTACTGATGCGACACAGGCACCCATATGGTCGCACATAATTGGCACCATGGTGTACTACAAGCTACAGAATCCCAAGACAATGCATCTAGGACCATCTGGTTCAGGGGAAGGTTCATGATTCAAATTGATTCAATGCTTCAAATTTTATGTCGCGCAGTGCTCAACCACGGCTGTTCCCGCCAGCCACGAAAGCTCGGAGGCGGCAATGAAAATGAGGGATTCGAACTCCAGACCAGCTACACAGCTCCACTGCGGCCAGTTTTGCCTCGCTTTCCTTTGCTGCCTGTAGCCATGCGCCTCATTTGCACACAGTGCGAGCCAACTTTAGAAAATGGACCAAAGACATCCAGAGACCATCAAAGACCAAAGAGAAACCAATAACCAAATCGTTCCAACAACTGAAGATTGAAAGTCACGACAACAAAAGCCCGTGAAAGAAACAAAGGGGCTCATGGGGCTAACAGATAAGACACGAAAAGGTGGGGAAACTTATCCAAGACTCAATTTGTGTCTCAGAGTGGTGTGCTATTCCCATGATTGCCGTGAGGAATGTGAATGCGAGGTCGGATCTGGACAGGCAAAGCTGCATTTTGCTCAACATCATGGGGTCAGTCGTGAGAAGCGACTCATACGTACACCATCGTACACCGCAGACGTCCGCACAATATTCACTTATTGCATCATATTGCATCATATTGCATCTTTCTTTTCATATTTTGCATGTTATCAATTCCATCCAATTCTTTATAACCAGATGTGCTGTGAAGGCTTCGGTTGGAGCCTCGTGCCAAAGCAGAGCTACGGCCACAGTCGCTGATGCAGCAGGCAAACGCATTGCATTTACCGATTCCGTCATAGTTGCTCTTGTTATATATGTTATGTTGATTTATATCATATGTTTTGTTTTTCTCTTGACCCCTTTCTACATTCACAATAGAATTGACTTCACACATCTAGATCATCTAGCAAGATTACCATATGTTGCGATGCCCACTTCTTGCTTTTGAAAATCGTGTCTGCCGGGCCCTGCAACAAAGTGTTTGAATGCAGACTTCACCTTACACAGTCTCTCTGAGGAGCTTGATTCAAGGCAGTAATTGGGAGTGTAGTTTGAAATCCAACCTTGAGAAAATCCTTCTTTGCTGCCAGGCCAAAGGTTTGGTGCTTTTGGGTGCTTCGTTTTGCTGCGACTTAAGGAACAGGATCATCACAATTCAGATGAATTGGGGGGCTTCGATGCTTCGTGCACCGACTATTGCCACATGTTTGGATACTATCGCACTTCGGACCCCAAGTCATTGTTCCTTCATATGCTTTGCGCTACTAGGGCTACTGTCTGGTGCAAGACAAGACAGGGGACGGAAAGATAAACGAAGAGGTGGATGCAAAATCTCCAACAAAAGCGAGACAAGAAGAAACTACTAAGAGAGAGCTGCAAACGAAACAACGAGCAATTATAAACAAGACTGAAAAGAGATGCAAATGTAAACAAGCGGCCGGAAGGGGACAACACCAGGCAACTCGGACAGCCGTACCCGACAGAGAGACAGGGACAGAGAGCAGGGAGACAAGGGAGACCAGATGGATACGCAGCAGGCATCAACGGAATCTGACGGAAAGAAACCAGAGCTGAAGAATCTTAAGACAAGCTTGAGACTTCAGCTAAAGACTTAAAATTCCTTGAAGCTTGAGACTTAGTCTTGGGGAATCTTCGGAATCTTAGGATAGGAAGACATGACCCATTGATCTCTGCTAGGCCGGTGGTCTGGTGGGTGGTCTCGGTCTGGGCTCGCGCTTTGGCTTCGGCAAGCAGGGTGAGGCCATGAATGTTTGACCGACCGGACATCCAAGTGAAGGGGCCTTCAAGGATCAAATTGAAGTTTGAAAAAATGAAAATATATGAAAATGAATTAAATGAATTAAATGAATCCAGAGATGACAAATTGAGAATACAAAATCTTTACTATATACCTTGTTTTTTTGATATGGCAGCGCCCACCTTTGGATGCCTGGACGGGCTTGAGAGCGACGGGCTTGAGAGCAGATCTCTGAACGCCCTTGTTGAAGAGTGTGACATGGTGTGCCCATTAAGAAAAGTGAACTTGCATCATCTTGCATGATTCCGAGCGCGGGGGGGGCCATGGGAGATCTATGGGTGTGCGTTTCGAACACTAGATGTACTGTAACAATGTAGCCGGTGTCGTGATACTGAAGAGTGGAGCAGTGTAAGTAGAATTTCTGCTATTAACTACACTTTGCACATCAATAAAATCAACACTGTGAAATTTGAAACGGTCACACCAGATGCATGCCGAGACAGGTACAGAGAGTCATCCGCCCCATGTGTTAGCAGCTTTTGTATCAGCTTCGCCAACTCCTTGTCAAACCTTTTCAAATCCTTTCTTTCCATTTTTTCCATTTTCCTTCCATTTTGAACATTTTGTTTCAACTTTTCTATTCTCTTCTTGATTTCATTCGAGGCCCCCCCGCTGCACCAAAGCTGCTCAAGTGCTTGGCCCCCAAGAGAGTAGACTCGGCGAGTGTCCCAATGTGTTCAGAACATAGGACCATGATGGGCCAATATGGGCGATGGTGGGCCATGGGAGTCAGGATCAAGAATGTCATACAGTACTCGTGCAGTTCAGTTCATGTCTTCCATGCAACCGCATAGCAAGCTGACCCAGATGTTTGTTAATCACTTGACTTGGGCTAAGAAATGCTAAGAGTCTGAAAAGGCAAAACAATTGGATGCAATTGCGCTATTGAATAGTTTTGTTACCTTTTTGCATTGCAAATCGACAGCTGCAGGTCTTGCTTCTGCGGTAGCATGGTGCAAGCAAGGCGAGCAAATTTGCAACTTCTCAAGTACAAACCAAGACTGGTACCACAAAGGCTCTGGGTTAGGAAACTGTTGGAATGTAGAAATACTGCACTGATGTGAATCCAAAGGTTGCTGCTATGATTTTTCAATTAGCCTTGCCATGGCCAGGACAGCTTTGTGGTACATTTCAGGCTGTGCAACTCTACTGGTCAGGTGCCTAGTGTTTCTAGAGAGCCTGGCAAAAGTACTACAAGCAACAAAAGAGACCGGGTTGTAGGATATTGCGGGCCAAGACGCCAAGCTCCTTTGCTGGCATGCCTGCAGTGGCCAAAGTCCTTCACGAGCGGAAAGGTGTGTGTGTGTGTGTGTCCGCACCTTCACCCTACCGAAAGATAGAGCCGCTGCCCTGCATCCTCAAACATACGAGATCTCGTGGGCCACTCTTGGCAGACTCTCTTCAAGGACACTCTTGCGAGATACCGTTGTGGGGCACTCGTGAAGACACTGTTTGGGGATAGGCTTGGAAGACACTATTGTAGAACTCTCACAAGAGGCTTTTGCAGGACCCTCTTTCTTGTAAGGCATTGTTGTGGGATACTATCGGACATATTCTGCTCCTCGTCGTGGCACGCTAACTTCACGCTCTTGTACTGTCGGTGGACACTTTGATTTTGATGATGTTGTTGCGGGTCGTGTCGTTCACCAAAACAATTTGGTACCCTGGATCGGAGGCGGATTAGATCAGAAAGGTTTCCCAACATGAGAAAAAATCATCTCAATAATATAGATCTTATTTTGGAAAATAAACATGTTTTGTTTTGTTGTGTTTTAAATGTTTTGTGGAATAAAGATGGTTTTTTGAATGACGATATTTGTGTTTGCATAAAAATGCATTAGAATTAAATATGTAAACGTAGGACGCCAGCTGTACTTGAGGAGGTGTTAAATTTAATCTCGATGAAACAGCACAATTGGCATAATGGCTGGCATAATGTGCCGATGACTGGCATCATATGAAATGAAAACACTTTAAAAAAAAAACATAAAAAACTCAAAAACTCTTGAAGGGTTTCACTCGATTCACTGGAAACATGTACTTAATGAATCGAAAAATACCAAACAATTTCGAAGGTTTCATTCAATTTAATGAAGCCATTGAATTTTATGAAGTGAACAAATCTCAAAAAATCTCAAAATATCTCAAATAATCTCGAAGGGCTTTATTCAAGTTAATAAAGAAATCTACTTTATGAAGTGAAAAAATCTCAAACAAAGAACAAAATATTTCAAAAAATCTCGAAACATGCAAAACCATGCAAAAAACATGCAAAAAGATGGAACAACATGAAAAAAACATGGATATCAAGCGTACAAGAGCGTGATCCGCTTGTGGCTGCAGTCTTTTTGTAGCTCACTAGTCTGGTGTTGCATTTCTGTTGGCGAGCAGAATACTGTGGTTGCAAAGGTGTGATGTCTCAATATGCGCTCATCGATTTGCTAATCGTGCTCATGCTTACGTGCTGTGAATTCAATGTTGAACCCTACATTATTCCTTCTTACAATTTCTGACATCCAGTGATTGATTGATTTTTTCGCTATTTTAACGACTAGTGGGTTACCAAACCGAGAAAATATTTGTAGCTTAGCACTTGTATATTTAGCTTGGGTCTTATTCGGTCTGCTCTTGGGTTGCTGTTGGGTTTCATTTGTTCTCCAAAATAATGTGGCTGAGGGCCCTGGATTGAAGTCACCCACATATTTCTTAGGAACAAAACAACACAAAATAAAACAAAAAATCAAGAAAACACACAAAAAACAATCAATGACAACCAAAAGGTAAAAAACAAAAAGTAAATGACAAACAATGCAAAAAATGCAAAAGCATAGAAACAGATTTGAAAACGTGCACTTTCATGCGCACCCCCTTTGATCTAATCCCCCTCTGATCTAGGGTACCAAATTTTTCTGGTGAGTGTTGGGGCGGTGCAGACTTTCAGAACGTAATTAACTATGTTAGTCAAGAAAAAGTTTATGCCAGACTGTGTGCCAAATAGAATGTTAGAATGCATGTCAGAAACATTCAGGAACTATGTCAGCCTTTTTGTCAGGTAGACGGCCAGATGGAATTTCATATAGGCTATGGTCAGATGTTAGAATTTATGAAGAGTAGAACGAAAGATTGTATGATCAAAAGAAGTTTGGAAGTCAGACGTCGGACGTGTGGAAAGTTGAAGCGCTCAGGTACTCAGTCAGGCCAGAGAAAAAATCAAAGATATTTGTGTGTGTGGGAATGAAAGAAAGTGCTGTGTTTGTCAATGTTTTGTGCCCCCGGATGGTCGAAAAGGTAGGCTGGTCAAGTGGGCGGGTTCGGAGGTCATTTGGCAAAGCGATCAGCAAAAGTTGCACCTTGCTGTGGCGAAACGATGCGAAACGCACAAGGTGGAAGTAAAGATCGAGATTATCGAGCAAAAAAAACAGACATGTTCGAGGGACTTTTGAGGCTCTGTGGCAAAATGCGCGTTTGCAAGTCAGCATCGGAAAACAAAACGTTATTCTCGAGACACTCTGGGAAGATGATGCGCAAAAAGTGCACGGCCCTGTAGCAAAAAACACATTTGCATGTCAAAATCTAACAACCTGGAGTTTTCAGATGTTTTCGATGACCCGAACAATTTAATCACCGACTCATCATCACCACCTCCTCCTCATCATCATCGTCGTCGTCGTCGTCGTCGACGAAATCGTCATCGTCATTGTCATCATTTTGATCCATCATCCGCACCATCATTTCATCTCAAACATTTTTCTCTTCCTGTGGGCTACCTCTTTGGGAACTTCCGCCATCGCCTTGTGCGGGTGCTGCACGTGCAGAAAGAGAGAGAAAATCTGACATACAGTCAGGTAGACTGGCGGAATGCATCTCATGGTCATGATCACTCGAAGTGAAGTGAAGTGATTGAAGTGACAGCCGGGCCTCAAGAGGTACCACGTTGACACAGCCAGAAAATTCGAAAAGCCCTTTATAACCAGCACAGTTCATGAATGTTCATGAACTGATTTCCAAAGTTCTGGACTGATGCAGGGTGGACGAGTTTTTTTTCAGTACGGGGAACGTGGCAGCTTCGACCAAGGGGCAGCCGTCACGAAGCTCCAGCATCACTTCGCAAGAGTGCAAGTGCCTTGCTGGGTCCTTGGTTTGCCAATGGGATGGAAACATGATGGAATCGGAAGCTACTAGAGGAAAACCATGTAGAAATGGGCAAAGAGCGTTGCTCGATGGTGCTGGCCACGCTGTCTCAGCATCGAATTGTAGCAGCTTTAACTATTTTCTTGATTTTTCGAAACGCTTTGAAAGAGAGAGAGATTGAGCCTGTCAGAGGGAACTCCAATAGATGTGAATGACCTTTGGAAATCTTTGACACGTTTTGAATACGATTCATTGATGCACCATCACAGCCCCATGAGAAACCTGAGCTTCAAGCACTGTTGCATCCTGGCACCATTTGCGCTTTGGCATTGAAGGTTCAGAGATGGCATTACAAAACTTGCCCAAACTGCAAAGCCCACGCCCCACGACCTTACCAACAACACCATATTGATTGCAGCCACAGCCCTGGCCGTGGAAGGGGGGAGGGGCGAAGGTTCCACACCTTCAGTGGCCCCAGGCGCTGCCCCTGCCATCCCCTGCCTGCCGAACTCAGGGGCTGGTGGATTGTCTTTGCATGTAGGACTTGCCCTCAAGGACTGGTTCACTGCTTTCTGCGTTTAGGGCATGTACAACATAGAGAAACAGCTGCAACCTTTTCTGCAAGCCACATACGGCAGAGCCAAGGATGGCTTGCAGCACAGATCGTCGGCCAGGAATTAGGGAACAGATTCGGACTGATGGACTCTTAACGAGTTATTCTAAATTCATCTAGATTCTAAACATTCTTGAACACAAAGCGATGACAGGATTTGTCCGCAAGACTGTCCCAGGGGCCCACGCGAGACATCTTCTTGGTAGCACCAACAGGGATTCAACAGGGTCTTGAGATTGAAACGCTGATGATCCGGTGATATCCGCGGTGCTGACGGCAAGACATTGGGCGCACCAAGGTGCATCCCTAGATTTTGAATACGAGCTACATCCACAAAGTTATGATTTGAAGTCTTCGGGGTGAACCCATTGGGAGCAGTTTTCTGATTTGCTAATGAGAATAATTACAAAAATACAAAATATCAAAGAACACCTAATACATCCTAATGCATCCTAATATTTACCTATTTCATCTCATTTCTACACCATTTCTAGTGGTAGAGAACTGTGCAAAGTAAGGACTTTGTACCTCTTGGTACATGGCCGTTTTGGAGGCCTTTCAGGGAGGAAAAATGTAGCGCTCGAAAGTCTGGCCACAAAGACGTTGTTGCATGGCCAATTTGTGCGCGCACAGGCTTACACTTTCAAAGTGCCTGCACAAGGCTTTTTTTACGCATAATTGCGGCAAAGACACTAGAACATTGCATCGTTGCAAAACAATACTTTTATGTTGAAGGTTTTTGACTTAGGGCACAGTATATAATCTGCTGAATGAATCTTGAATTCACGAGGGTGTTGGCTGCCAAAAATATTTTATAAAACTGCACACAGCTATGAATGTGAATGCCAAAAGGGAGACTCAGGTGTAAACGCTGGCTGAAAGAGCTGGGAAAGTGAGTTGAAGAGAGAGAGAAGAACAAGAAGAAGAACAAGAAGAAGAAGAAGAAGAAGAAGAAATAGAAATGAGAGCTGCAGATTGACAGGTCGATTCTTGATAATTTTGTTTCATTCTGCCAGCGTTCATTGCATCCCAGCGGCAGCGGTGTTTCCTGATAAACCCAAGGTTAAGTGGTGTGGCAAATTCCAGCCGAGCTCATGTGCTGAATAGTTTGGGAAGGCAAGCGCGAAAATTCATGAGCTGAGTTGCATGCAAATATATGCAATGGTTGCGTTGCATAGCTCGAACATATCCAACCTGGTTAGCCAATGATGTCTTCACTGGAAACGGAATGACAAAGGTACTGGTACTGTAGGTCTTGACATGTTTTGAATAGTTTTTATGAACCATGGTTGTCTCATCATCGCTTGGATTCTATAAAGAATGGTGTGAGTCTCTGGCGGCTCATTTGATTTCCCGTGTCTATGAAATGGTCTCCTTCAGATGTTTCCTCTCCTATTTGGTGGGCAGTGGCAGCATCAATTGACAAGACACGTCCGACGAAACGTAGCAAGATGCATCAATTTTTCCACCGTCGCGCATGGTTGAAATTTTTAATCCTGAAATGCCTTGACAGGTTTCACAGGCAAACAGTGTCTCTTGGCAAGGTGAGCACCAATGGGTTTTGTCCTCAGACGGGTTGGAAAGAAAGATGCAGTGAAAAGCGCAGCGAGGAGAAACGTCCAAAGCAGTCCAACATGTTTGGGTTGAGGAAAATATAAAACAGATTAAAACAGGAAAAAGGCAGAGAAACCAATTTGGACATGTCACATTAGGTCACCAGATCTAATATACTGATTCAACGTATATAGTTCAACATGCTAGCCCAATGTTCAATGTTTCAATTCCTTTTGGTAGCACAAATCAGCAGTGTGCATTTCCCTGCCGTCCACGTCCAAAGCGTTGGCAGTTGCTTCAAGTTGCTTCGAGGACCCCAAGGAGTTCCACACAAAGCCGTCGAGGAGATTTGGATCTGTCGAGTGGATGTTTTTTCTTCCAAGTTCTCAACAGAAAGAATACTTGACGCCACTTTTTACAACACTCATATAGCTTTAATATAACCCTTTAGACCTTGACAAAACGTCATTTTAGAGAAGAGCAAACTGTGTGACATGAAACCGTATTTGTTTTGCTTTGCAATGGCCAGCTGTTCCTCCACTTTGGTCAAGTGCAGGTGCCGGGATTCGACTCTGTGAAGTATCGCCCCAATTGGTGGCCTTCAACTTAGCAGATTTTCAAGCGCCGGGAACAACAGCACTAGCAAGATTGGCTCGCATTCCATCGCCAACAGTTCCAGTGTTAAGCTGAAAGATGCAATGCTGCAAAACTATGTAAAGTAAGATTCTGGAATTACTTACACGCACTTACCGGAACACAAACTGAAAATGCAAGCCTTGCATTCGTTTTGCAATCCATTGTGAATGCACCACATGCTGTGTAAGTGCTTGCCAGTTTGCCAGTGGTTTTGTCTTTGCCGCTGTATGAATGCTGCCAAGCAGCTAGGCATCATGCAATACAATGCAATATCGACAACCACATCCTAGGCTTTCCTATTCTATTGCCGTAGGAAGTCTTGCAGGGCTTTTTTGCAGCGTGCTGCATTTGTTCGAATCTCTCAGGTGTTGCACGTTTTATCTGCGAAAGAACGCTCAGCCCGCACAAATCTACAGGCCACAGCAATGTCTTGATTATTGTGACTGAGCCTCATGTCCATGTTTCACTTCCAGCATGCTACTATATACATCTCCGAGTCAGGCCAATTTGAACAGGGATGAACATGGTAAGTAGTGGGTTAAGGGATGCAAGTGCCACGATTTTGTGAGATGATTCATCTGATGTTCGAAAAAGATGGCAATGACATTTGGCATTGAGCATTGCTGAAGCATGCATTGAGCATTGCTGACAGCGCTAAGTTGCGTTGCACCAAGCTGCTGCTGGTCTTGGGAGCAGCTGCTGAGGCGACCAGTTGATGGGTCAGATGTCAGATGTCGTAGAGAACTGTCTCTTGCGCAGGGTAAGTTATGGCTTATACTGCGTGGGCCCTACCCCTCCCAGGCAATAGATTTTATTGTGCTATCATGTGCTATCATGCTATGATCTGCTTTGCACATTTGGGAAAGCAAAAGTGGCTGTATGTATGTGTGTCCTCTTTGTTCTCACACGTGCGCGCGCGATCGCAGACGCATCAAAGCTCATCCAAGCTCGTTAGTCCTTATTATATCTCATCATATCTTATCATTCTGACCATTCTGAGCAATCCCTTAGTCCCAATGCAACATTGTGTCGGAAGTGAAGTTTTAGTGATCTACAGTAGGAGCCAGCAAGTTGAAGGACACACATGGACACATCAACATTTTTTTAATTCATCACTCAGGATTTTACAGGTTAGTTATGTTTTGACAGCGGTTTGATGGGATGAAAATGATTCAAGATGAGTTGATGGCCTGTTGGTGCTTGTACATCGCCGTGGGTTGTGAGAAGTATTGTTGCTGTACTTGCTCACTGCCAACCAGGCATTCCATAAATCTATACAAGAGTTGTTGAATCGGAGCGTGTTCAAGTTTGCAAACGTTGGCAATTCTCAGGTCGGATGCCAGCATGATATAAGAAAGCGGCGTTTCCTCTAGGGTTTTTGGCCATTCCATAAATCCCAAAACCTACGAGTTTGATGCTATTTCCGTGGTGTCAGTCTTTACCCCTGTTTGGATCTGTTTGGCATTCCATAAGCGGCAATGCATCTTATACACACAAATGTGATGGCCTTCCATTTGATAAAATGAAAAAACAACTTTCCTCCAGGCAAGGGTCACAGGACATCTTCTGAGCATCTACTGTACCATTCAAGACCTCACTGATCCCACAGGGACCTTACGATACGGACCCTTCATTATAGGATACTATATATGTATATATATATATATAATTTTTTATGCCACGTGATTCCTGATCAAAACCCCGACATATAGTCCGCATAGTCATTGAATGCAATGGACAAACGAATACAAATGTGAGATTACATGGATGACCTCGACTTTTCAACCACCTTTTCTGGCTGGTTCCCCCACCCCATCCATCCCCATCCCACCCAAAGAAAGCTCCAGTGGGGCAGTGGCAGCGCAGGTGCAGAGGCAAGCGTTCCTCGGGAACTGGATGGAACTGGCGCGTTCTGAAGGCCTTCCTTGTGGCGAAGCCTATTTTTTTTGCGTCGTTGACGTGCACAGGACAAGCGGAAGGACTACGGCGCTTCAATGCAAGGCAGAGGATGAATAGATGAAAAATGATGAATATAGATGATATCATGATGAAAGTAAATGATATGACATAGGGCGTGCGTATGTGTGCGTATCATTTGGATCTCGTCAGGCTTAAGGCGCGAGTCATTGTCACTGTCGTTTGAACGGGCATGAATCCCTCAGCCCTGTGTCAGGTGGCCCCAGTGGTCATTGCTTTCAGGCGGTCGAATTGAAGAGCCGTGTTTAGAGAGTGCCCAACAGAACCCTGGGAGCCGTTTCGCAGGCTCGCAGGTTGCAGCAGTAGGGGGTGCTGATGTGCCGGAAGCCAAAGACATCCGCACGGGCAAAAAGCATCAAACAGATTCAAAAAGCATATATATTAGTTATTGTTAGTTTGCATTCAATACTTGCAAAAGGTGCAAGCACGTATTGCCATACGCAAGCCTTGGCAACTTGCTTCAAGAACTTTGATGAAGTGCGTGATTTTGGAGCGAGACGTGTGCAAGGGATTGCTGTCTTTGAATCAGATGCTGAGGTTTTGTGTCAATGGGTGGAAAATGCATCCAGTAATGAGCGTTCAGCTGCTTTGGCGAGCATTTTGATATATTTTGATAACTTTAATTGTTATTTATTGTTTTATGATGTTGGTGCTATGCGACAACAGCAAAGTGCACATAAGTAAAAAAATCGTGAGTCGGTGTGCGTTGGTGTTGGGTTTTTGCGTTTGTTTGTTCGCTTCCCTGCTGTTTTTTTTTTTGTTTGTTTGCTCTTGCGTGAGAGAGTGTGTGTGTGTGCTCAGCCGGCTTTTTATGTTAACGATCATTGAATGACATGAGCGTGCTTCGAGGTTCCAAAATCACCACTGCGAGAGGTTCCAAACTCAGCCCACTTTGTTTGCAATTCGTTGTCAACTGTTACATGTCAAAATAACGCATGTAATTGATTGCTGTAATTACCCCTACTGTATTTGCCTCTTTGGATCTCTGTTCTGGATGTTACCAGTAAGCAAGTTTTTTTGTTGTTTGCCACACAAACTCATTGCTGCTGGGCTGTACTTTTCGACCAGAAGGCGCACACCATGCGCACTGCAAATGTCACACCCCAAGCCACGAACTGCACCCAGAAGAGCGCTGGGAAGAGGAACAACCAGACCCTGTATGTCTTCTGTGCACATGCGCAGCCCCCCTGGAAGATGACCAAAGAAATTGGCTGCATTTGTACATGCCTGCAGCGACCCTTATTTGTTTTTTTCGATTTCATCACTTGTTGGAGTTGGCAACTTGTTGATGTGCAAGTCTCCACTTGCAAGGACTGAACCCTTCGGCTGTTGCATAGAAACAAATTGGACAGGCAAATGGAGAATTGATTGAGACAGAAGCTATTTGAAATTGTTTTCAAACAAGGGAACTTGAAGGGATGAATGGAAAAAGTAAACACGTTTTAGGCTCACCAAAAAGCTGGCATTTGGCCCCAGCACCCAAGAAACGGGAGAAGCTGATTGCAGATGATGACAGATCACGGCAAGAACTTTTATTTTACCCAGGGCCGAATTCCTTTTGTTCACCCCTCACCTAGTTTTGGGCTCCCTCACTCTTGTAACCTACCACCAGCTTCTTCATTGCACTGGGACAAACACATCCAAAGGGCTAACATGTCCCTTGCTGAAAATAGGCGCCTGGTATATATCTCTACGGACCCGTAGATGAGTTGCTAGTAGAAAACGACAGTCTGAGTCTCAGATCTCAAATTCTTCCTCCACACCAGCCCCATTCAACCCCAGTTTTACATCCTTTAAAAATCTTTAAAAATCTGTGCGGATTCACGGCTAAGGTTTACCCCTCTTGCCCCCAAAAGCTGTTTCACAATGGAATCGAAGCTCCAAAGCACGCACGAGTCGGAGTCAGTTCATCATCCCCCACTGATCCGACTGGTTAAAGGCCCGGCGAAACCCTTTCTCAACCCTGGCGTGGCCATTTTCCATCCTTTTCCACACGCCACAAAGTTGAAATAATTTATGATACTTAATTATGATGTAAATATAAACGTATATGTAAATGTCTGTAAATAAATAAATATATATATATATTCTTATTGGTTGGTTTTTGCCAAATGGCATGTAGAGAGCAGTTGTTTTGCGTGCCAGCACAGGCCCCAGCATAGCTTTTTTGTGACCCTCAAATCAATTCCTTCCGCAGCCCCAACAATCATTTCAGAACGTTTTCTCATAAGAAATAAAAGACATTTTCAAATCCAAAATTACAAGCCTCCTCACCTCAAAAGCTGAAAGGATCAATCCTCCACCACCCTATTTTTTGCGGCTGACAGTTGCCTCATGTTGGGTCAGGAAGTGTGTAAGCGACAACGAAATTGTTTTGCAAGGGTCATGGAAGGTTGGCAGCAACATGTGATTCGCATCCCTCAAGGTCTACGAAGGAGGCACGAGGGTGTTCTTCCCTGATCCACTTGTCCCTGTTTGGAATCTCAAAGGTTCTTAACGCATGCCCAAAACATGTTCATGTTGATTTTTTAACGTGATTCCGAGTACTCCTACTCAATGGGATTCAATGCTGATTCCGTTCCATTTTTCACCACTTCTCCGAGACTGGCCGCTTTTTTTGGAACCATTGTGCAGCAAGCAACTCATAGACGGCAAAGAGCCTTGAAATTGACCGTATTATATACCACATCAAATCATATCCAACGAAGGGGTCGAATTTGCAATCTTGTTCGTATGTTTTAGATGTTGTTTGTTGGTGTTTTTAGCTATTTTGATTTCAGCTCCCAGACGCTCAGTAAACTTGATAGCAAAACGAGGTGCTGCATTGGCAGAAGCAAGATTGCTCGCAGACTTGCATCAGGCCGTTTCAGCAAATCCACGTCACACTGTTTTCTGCACAGCACCACCTTTTTTCCCACATGTTTTCCCACATGCTCTGAGAGGCTTCTTTTAACCCCCCTTGCAGAAGGTGTCTCTATTTTCTTTGCTGATTGCTTTGGTGCATCTAGTTGCTCTGAGCTGCCCATTTTAGGCACATCATTTTCATGCATAAGGCATAAGTAGCTTGTGGCTTGCAGGTGCCAGTAGCTTCCAACACTTGAGATCATTGATATTCCATCCGGATTCTGTGCCTCCTGAAACACACCAGCACTGCGGAGGCAACTACGTACTGTAGTGAAAACGATTGCAAAATAAATGCGTCGGTCCGGGCGGAGCAATGACCTTTGTTTACTGTTACTTCACGTTGCTTCGTGTTGCTACCTGAGCGGATCAGGTCAAGCTGGGGAGAGGTTCCAGCTCGACGAGGATATCGTCCGTTTCAGGTTATGAAGGTTGTGAGGAGGCTAATCAGAACACGCTGGGAAGGCAGAATCTCTTACTTCCATTCACAGTTTTGGATGATGACACATATGACATAAGGATTGAACAAGGCTCAAATTCTTGTAGCAGGGTAGCAAAAATCATTGACGGAGAAGGAAGTCTGACGTATATAAGTGTATATACGTCAGAAGTACTGTAAGTCAGAAGTAAGTGAAAATTGATGCAGTTGATGGCACCTGTTTCAGCTGCACTTGTAGCAAACTTCCCTCGCAGGAAGAGCCTTGGGGCTGCGTTTTCTCGCAGGCAGATCCGACGATGTCGTTTTGCAGAGTTGTGCGTGGTTTTTGTTTGAAGTCAGATCTAGATCTGTATGGGTCTGTGCTAAGCAACCCTTCTAGGGCACACAGATTTCGATCACTTGGATTTTTTCCCAAGAAGAAAAGGCCAGACTGATGGCCAGTCGGACGTCCAAACTTGTACCAAGCTGCAGGAAAATACGAGCTGTATGTCTCAGATTCGCAAACTGTTGCTGGCTCCCAAGGCTTTCCAAACCTAGAACACCTTGGAAAAAGCGAAAACTGAAAACAATTCTGCATTGAGTTTTGATTTGAAGAATTTTGAAGAATTGGGTTTTGTTTTGTAGAGTCAACTTGGCGATGGGCCCTATAGAGACCAGTTGCTTGAGGTCCTGCCAGAAGATTCGATCGGTGGAGATCGGCAGCGCCAGTTGGTTGGCGCTACGGGAGCACATGTGGACAGCGCTTGCTTGGACCTTACCTTGCTCACTGAAGGCCCACCTTCACACACCTTCACACTTAACAGTTGACTCATCACATTTATTTCACCCATATTCATCCCCATGTTCACCATTGCTTAGGACACATGATCACACATGATCACGCATGATCACCCATGATCACACATGATCACACATGATCACACATGACACATCACTTCCATTAATGTTTGGTTCTTTACTTTTTGCATCAATTTTTCTGTTGAGTTATTGGGATTCCTGGGGTTTTCTCGTTGCGTGCTACGGCTCTCACATCTCCACATCTTCTCACATCTCCTCTCTGCTTCCTGAAACATCGTGCGGCCTTGGTTCACCGTGGCCCGTTTCAATTGAGTCATTACAGTATAATTCCATATGGCGGACCACGGTGGGGCTACTGAGATCTGTTGGGCAAAATCCAGTACTTGCAACCCTCACGACGTTAGAAGGGCCCCACCTTCCCTCGATGTTGGGAGTTCATGATCCTCCAGTAGTGATGTCTTCCATTCAAGTTGCCTTTTCACTGTAGCAACTTGGGTTGCTGTCGCTGTTGTCTTGTATACAGAGAGAGGATAAGAGAGGATGCGGGTGCATGCTGCACTGGTCCTTGGTGTTGCGGGATTTTTACATTCCACGGTAGGGACGTGTGAGTGCTTCTGTGTAATTTTGGATGCATATGCCCGTGTGATCCCGTGCGTACATAGGATCATTTATAGATAGGTAAGTTTGACGTATGTACATGATATATTTGGACGCATGTGCTTGTACAGTACATTCTTGAAGGCACACACACACACATACTGTACCAGTTCATGTGTGCATGATTTTCTTACATGTCAGATTTTCAGTACAGACATTGATCTCCTGCCATCGAGTCATGCCCTTGCTGTCGATATGGGTTGAAGCCAAGTGAGGTCCATGCGCGAGAAGGTTCAGGTAAAGGTTTTCTTGAAGGCTTGCACTCGCAACTCAGACGCAACTCAGCTCAAACACCAGCGTTGGCGTTACTTCCATGCCTCCAGCAGCACTTGAGCCCACCACTTGAGGAGCAGACTCAGCAGACTTATCATGCAGATTTGATATTGGATTGATTCGATCTGCTTTGTGTTTTCAGGCAACTGGACAGAATTTCCTTTGAAGCAGAGCATGGGGATTTCACTTTGCACATGGGGTGTGGCCCTAAGATGAATCAGAATTTGTTGCCAAAATCAGCGTAGAACTCTCGGCAAAGCGACTGAGGCGCAAAGACTGGATCCATAAATTTCCCATTCTCTTGGCCCAGCATCTCCTTACCCCAGAAGAGGCCAGGTGGCATCATACCATCATCCACAACGTTTGTGCCGCCATGAGTGTCTATGTATTCTTGGGAAGACTGAATTTTTGTTCTTGAGAGTCTACCGTAGTGATTTCTGGTGTCTCTTTTGCTTGCTAGTATCAGCATCTGGACTCCGCATGCTGCAAGCAAATACCGAAAGGCTGCTTGAATAGTCGTTTGATTGAGCTACATTTTCGGCCTGTACTACTGCAGGTCCCGGCGTGCATTCTTGGCCACGCCGCTTGACAATGTACCACATACTCCACATGGATTTTGAGCATTTCGGATTGACAGGTTCTATATGGTTCTATGAGCCTGGAGTCTAAAGAGAGTATCTCTAGGTTACGATGTCAAGTTGATGTCAAGTGATGTTCCAAGGGAGGAGCTATGAGAAGCTGTGCAGCGATGTTCACAGTCACCTTGCAGCTGTGAGCCCACTGGAGAGTGCCTCAGGTCACCTTGCAGCTGTTCATGGTGTAGCTTGGACCTGGAAATGTTTGGATGAAAATTTTGGAAACTGGGACCACCATTCCAAATATTTCCAAATCACAATCTCAGAAATAGTCATGACATGTCATGGCTGCATCAAAATTCTTCAAGAAATATCAAGAAATCAAAGTCAACCCAAATTCAGTGCTGATTAGACATGCTCCCAAGGTCGTGCAAGCATCCTGTGAAAATGCAAGATGACAAGAATTACAAATGGAAAACCAAAAGCTTCCTTGAGAAAGTGACAAAATTCGAATTGATAGTTAGGAGTGACATGGAGGTGGAAACAAGTTGAAAACTTTTTCGCGCGGAAGTCTGGTGTTTGTATTACGCTGTTTGCTGCTCTGGGGACTTTTGGTTTTGTTGTTTCTGAGGATTTCTTGGGTATCAATGGGTGTACTGTAATGTCTTTGAGTATCTTGGAGTAGAATCTCTTTGCAGTTTCTAATTCTCGAACGTTCTTTCCTTGATGCTAGGAACTTCCTATGGCTTGAGTGGTCCTACGTACTCTTGGGTGTTCTACACTTGCCACTGACTAGTATGCCTATACTTGTTTGTTTAATATTGTCTAATTTCTCAAGCATTCTTGGGCGTAATTCTGGAGGGATTTGAGAGTCTTCTTCTTGCGTATTCTATTGTTCACTGTCTTTTGAAGGCTGTTTTCCGAACGTTGATTGTCCTTTCATTCTTGAATGTCCTTTGCTTCAATGTATGGTTCAAACTCCTGAGTTGTTGAATTTCTCGAGTTTGTAATGGGTTTTGGTTCCAATTATATAGAAGTGTTTTCTTGTGACACGGAAGTTAAAGCTTCTCCGGTATTCAAAGTGCATAAACATGTTTTGAACATGAAACCGAAACTGGGTACAGCTTGCGGAACCGCATATTCATCTTCAAAAAAGCAAAAGTTCCCTGCATTGGCTAGTGCAGTACTTGCTCAGTGAGGTTTTTCAAAGACGGTCGCGGCCGTGGCATTTTTCTCAAGGCAAACGCTTGCTTTTTCTTGCTTATCTATTTTGTTCTTCTCAATTCTTCTCCATATTCTCAACATTTCTCAGCAACAGCTCAATTGCCGTGGTAGATTTTCAGGATGTGGTTTGCATCTCATTCTTTTTAGATCTCTCGTCAGCAGGA
>VSDK01007501.1:3855-34259 GCA_009767595.1 Symbiodinium kawagutii | reverse complement strand
TCCGAGATCCGAGATCCGAGATCCGAGATCCGAGGTCCGAGATCCGAGGTCCAAGAGCCGAGGTCCGAGAGCCGAGGTCCGAGACCCGAGGTCCGAGATCCGAGATCCGAGACCCGAGATCCGAGATCCGAGATCCGAGGTGGCGCCGCGGTGGCTACATCCATTGTCAAGTTCGATCTCACTTTTTTCCAATAGACAATTACAACCTCCAAAGGCAGCGTGACATAGAAGGACAAAGTATACATATCCAAAAACAGAAGTTGTAGTCAGGTGGATCTCAGTGGATCTCCATTGAAAACAGCAACTCCCACAAGGACCATAATAGAACCGCTGAAGTTGTACTGCAGATATGAACAGAATTCTTGCACAGGTAGTGCACATTAAATAGGAGGAGCATATTAGAAACAGCAATCCAAAATACTTGTTCAGAAGTAATCACGTGTACGGTTTAGGGCGGGATAGTTAAGATTAATTATACTATATCGATGACATGAACCGATGGATTTTAACAGAAGGTAGGTACATTACATAGTTGCGTGTGTGCATAAGCGTGTGTGTGTGTGTGGGTGTGTTTGTGATCATGCAGAGAACAGCATCAGCATGTAGTACGGATGTCTGACACTTTAGGGCTTTGGATATAGAATAGCCTATGGCCGATGGTACTGTGTATTGTGTACACAAGTCTGAGTCATCATACTCAAATACCTATCCTTAGCCTTAGCACTGAATTACTTTGAATTGCCTGAGATTTAATGCAGGATGCAGGATGCTATTTACTTACTGATGTTGATGGGTATGTGCCGGTATTTGAACTGAATTGGCGATTTGCATTGAACAAATAGGTGTGTGTGTGTGTGCACATTCATCACAACTTGTGTTCAATTGTATTTGCGTTGTGCTGGTGCTGGCTGTGAATAAGAGATGACCTGTTTGTGTTTCCTCTCACCCAGCTTGCTGGAATGGAGGTGGTTCTGTCAGCCCCCTTTCTCGAGATGAGGGCTGTGTTTAGAGGTCCATGCAGTACGTCTTTTGATGCTTTCTGTTGATAGTGAAGTCTCAGCAATTTTGATCATTGATGCACAAACACTCTCCCCCACTGTAGATGGTACCGAACTTGGGCGCAAGGCGAGGTTTGCGCTGGCTAGTTTGCGGCTCTCATGTCAGCATCCGTTCAAGACAAAAAACCCTCACAACACCTGGCCTAACCTATTTGCACGTAGCTGTGCTCTACATCCACGGCAGGCCCAAGCAAGCAACCTCGTCAAAATGCCACCTCCAGAAACCATCCGAAACCTGGTGCATGTTTGTCTCTGAAGTTTTTGTATATTTGTCCCATCGGTCCCACGTGGACTTTCCGGACGGAAATTGTTTTTGTGTCCCAATCACTATTTCATACCATTTCCATTGATCTTTGGGTAACATTTTATTGCAGCTCAATAGTTGCGGAGGCTGTTCAAAACTGTGTTGAGTTTGTTCACTTCATGCCCCCAGCCTGGAAGGATAGAGTCCACCGGCTTATGCTCATGGTGGAGGAGAAGGCATGGAACAAGTTCGCTTTGCGGCACATTTTTTTCTTGAGTGGTCCCTCACTTAGAAGCCGCCTGCTGGACCGATTGACATGGAATTCAGATAGTTCAGTCCAAAGTCGTAGAGATGGCCTCACATGCCGTTTCAATTGCTCCAGCATTTTCCAGCTATGCTGGAGCCATGACTCCCCGTGATTGTTTCGCTACAAAGTAATAAGATGCCCAACGTTTGGATAGAACTTAGTGCATATGTTTTAACTTCTTTCTGGGAGACGGCTTTTTATGAACAATCATACTGGTGGCTATGCATGAGCCGAATTGCAGATGTCATATCTATCCAGATGGTAATGAAATTCCAGAACTGCGAACAGTTGCGGCAATGTGGCTTTGAGATGCAAGCAACGAGGGATAAGTACAAGATTAGTATAATAATATTACGGCAAGACTCCATGGTTTGCCCGGATGCACAAGACCTGCCCAGGAGTTAGTCTTGTCAACTGTTCAAAACCCTGCACAGGCCCGTTGTTTTGAAACTCTGAGAAACAAGAAGCCCAAAGCCCTGTACCCAGAACACAAAAACCATAAACCCTAAACCCCAAACCCTAAAACCCTAAAACGCTAAATACCCTAAAACCTGAACCCCAAAACCCTAAACCCTAAATCTCTGCGTATAGCCAGTGTTTCTCACTGATTCTTCGAGCAATGTTCAATTGATAGAAACAACCGTGATTTGCCCTCCGGGCAAACCACGGCGTCTGCGCGTAATATTAGATTATGTTGAATAAATGCCAAGCTCTTCCAAGCGGGGCATCCCATACTGACTTTGCCGTAGCGAGATTGGACACTTTCCCTGTTGTCAATGGCTTTCCTGCTTATTGAGACATGGCATTTTTTTAAAACCCCACGTCATTTCATAAACAACAGTACCTTGGGATGTTTTTTCAAATCCAGCTTTACTTCCAGAACAGGTTGATTACCATTTGTCACGCTCATGCGTGCAAAATCTGTATGCATTCTTCACCAAACTTGCATGCACCCTCCGTAAGGAACAAGAACATGAGTCCAAACAAGGGACCAACAACAACACTACTATAGTCGATTGAGGTCACCAAGACCTTGGGTATAGGTTTGGTTTTTAGGTTTTTGGGAGGTTGTTCCGGTGGTTTTGGTTCCTTTGCCTAGGGTTTAAGTACCCTCTTGTGCGCTCTTCAACAGGCTCATGTGCACTTGAGAGCTGTGCCGAGGCTTTACCCTGAATCCAAATGAATCCAAAATATACAAGACTAAGATAAAGTAGATGGAGAGAGATAGAGAGAGAAAATAAAGGAAACAAAGATAAAGATTGAAAAAGCGGACTCCCGCAGTGACCAGCTCTCTGGAGTCATGGGGTAGGACATCGGCTACCAAAACATAGGAATGGCATGGAATGGCCAGGATGGGTTTGAGCACTTGATGGGACCCAGTTGCGCACTGCTGCATGGGCCCGGATTAGCCTTTCCCTTGAGCTTTCCGGGTCGCTTGGCACATGACTTGCCCAAGCATTTGAACATGTCCAGAGCGGCAAACAAATGCGGGGCAAGACATGGGCGCTGGACGCTTGCGGAAGCTGGGCCGGTCTCCCACGGTACAACAGGTGCAAGGCCGGTGAGTTGTGACAAGTTGTGTCAAGTTGTGAGTTGTGTCTAGGCGAACTGAGCCTTTGAACCCCCAGGAGCCCTGAAGAAAGAGTTGACGGAGTGGTTCATTGACTCTCGAAAAGCTACGTGGACCATCACAGGCAGAGTCAGAGTCGAATCAAAGTCTTGGGCGTGCGGAGTGAGATCTCCACAGTGTTCATTTGCAAATTGCCAAAATATGTGCCTTTGCCTCAACCGCGCATTTGTCCGGCGAAGGATTAGCAAAGTCGCAGCATGTGAGCACGGTCCTTGCTGTCCTGAAGACAATGCGCCCCTTGATTAAGCAATTAGTGCGCTAGATTGCTGTGCGGTGACCTTGGCTGCTTGATGTGAGGGCATTTTGAACTCATATGAACTCATTGAACGCCAGCTTCCCGAAACTGCCATTGCCATTCCGAAGTGTGGCAAGCTTGTCTTTGCTCAGTTCGGCGGTTTGTCCTCAGCTGTAAGGCCATGTGCGCATCAAGGTGAACGTATTTCATCTCACAGCAGCCATGTCACCCAGATGAACTATACAGCTGCAAGGGAACATCATCCCTGGGTCGGTCCAAAAAGAGGATCAGAAATCACCACCTCATGCACCTTTCAGACGGCTGTTCAAAAAGTCAAGGGTTGAATAAATCCGGTTGGTAAAGGATGGTTAAGGTCTGTATGGATGGTTTTGGTTTTGGCAGCTCTTCTGAGTTGCTTTATTCACATCCAAGTGTTAAGAGATGTTAAGAGTCAAGAGTTTTGTCCGCTCGTTCGCCATGGCTTCGTTTTCTGGAATGTGGGGTGCCATTGGCGAAAGTCATACTCGTAGGAGGTTTATGGGGGCTTAGAAGGCAATCGTGGGTGCCTAGGTGGTGACAAGGCTGCAATAGGATCAATAGGAAGACTTGGATTCTGCTTGGAAAAGCAAGTTTAAAAAGATCAAAAGGACACAGAATGCATAACGTCCTTTTTGCAGTTGTGCATTTTGGAAAGATCGACACTTCACACACTCCCTGAGGAGTTGTGCTCGAGCGGCTGGCCGCTGGCAACTGGCACAACAGTTGCTACAAAGGTGCTGCTATCAAGGCCACTAGACAGCGGTTGAAGATGGAAAAGGTGGTGAATATGATAAGACGGACGAGATGGATAAGATGGGTTTGAATGGATTTGAAGCTTTCAGCATCGTGCAGGTATTGAAGGCATGTTTTCTAAACGCTTTCCATGTGCTTCCTATGCTTTCTTTTGGAAGATTTGTACATGGGACAGTCTTGGGTGGGAAGATTTCGTGAGATCTTGTTTGTGCCGAGCGCCTGGATTTGCAACACTGAAGCGCATCACATGACTCATAGTATCTCATAGTCATAGATGTCGTAGATGTCTCAGTCGATTTTCACAACAAATCAAACTACAGGCATACAATGGAATACAGATTGTACATAATCATACCTATAGATTAATGCATATTCCTGCTTGGATGGTCGGAAAACCTCAAGATGGCGTTGCCCATGTAACTCACTGTCACTGATTGAAAAATTGCATAGCTGCAAAATCTCAAACATGTCAATGTAGTTTTTGCATTTGCTATGCATGTCTTGTTGTGTGATCTGTTAGGCTATAAACAGGTTAAACTTACGCAATAAATTCTAACCTATATGAATTAATTACAGTTTGTCTTCATTCATTTATACTTGTGGCATTTTTGCTTTTGGTTTTCAGGTCAAGCCACCACAGTTGCTTGGAACTGTGCAGTTGCTGCTGCTGGTGCATGGCCACGTGCTGAAAGCCTGTTTATTAGCTGCTGGCAGCAAGGCGCGCAACTTGGCTGGTTTGCCTCGGTAGGTAGTAGAACAAATCCCAACAAAACAGAAGCAAAGAAGATCAAAGAGGTAGCATAAGTTTCATAAGTAGCTCATTTGAGCCATCTTGAGACTTGACAAAGTCTGCAAGGGGGCATCCAAGGACCCAGGCCTCATAAATTAGATGGGGTCCTCCAGCTGTTCGATCACAAGCAGAAACACAAACGCACACACACACACAGTGAGTGAATGAATGAATGAATGAATGAATGAATGAATCAATCAATCAATCAATCAATCAATGAAGCAATCAATCAATCAATCAATCAATTAATGATGAATGAATGAATGCATGAATGCATGAACGCATGAATGCGTAGATGCAAGAACGCCCGAATGCATGAGTGTATGAGCGCACGAATTCATTAATATTAGTGAAGACGTACTTCCGTGTGCATCATATGATTATTCTTTTTCATGCCATGCATACATACATGCATGCATACATACATACATACATACATACATACATGCATACGTACGTACGTACATACATACATACATACATACATGCATACATACATACATACATACATACATACATACATACATACATACATACATACCTACATACCTACCTACCTACCTACCTACCTACCTACCTACCTACCTACCTACCTACCTACATACACACATGCAAATATGTGTACAGTGATTGGCTCGGACGGTATATGTTGTACTGCGTCATGAAGTCTACGAGCAGTGATAAATGATGCTATCACTTTGATGGCGTTGCGGCGTTGCTATTTCCATGGTTTGCACCGCAACATCATTCAAGCCTTGGAACAACTGCGTGTCAACAAGTGAAATCAGAATCCATTGTAGGACCTGAGCATTCACATTTCAGTGCCGTTTGTCTCTCTCGCTGCTCGGGAGGCAGGGGCATCGACACCACCTCGCTCGGTTCTTTGCTGAGTACTTTGCCGTGGCCGAAAGCCCTGGCCGCTTTCAAACAGCCAAAAGCTTAGACTCTTTGGGATCACTTGGCTTTGTCAGCCTCTTTGTTAAGAGGCCGAAAATGATTGAGATGGTTAGCATGGTGACACGAATTCTGCAAATGGCGGTACAAGATTCTGATAGTCGAACCTGCACATACGAAATAAAATGAGACAGTTGCTCAGTCAAATCAGGTCAACCAGTTCATGAGGGATCAAAACTGCTCTTTTGAGCTGAATGTGCAAAGCTGTCGCTTCAACCTGTCTCCACACAGTAGCTCCAGAATTTGCAGAAGCGAAATCACCAGAGGACTTCAACTGGACAACCAATTGTAAGGTCAAGGAAATCGGAATGCCAAGGGCACGCAGGATTCTCAAAAGTTATTACAAGCGTGTCACATTATTTCATAGTAGTCCTGCCCCCGCCGAAGATGGGCGAGTTGATCTCCGCTTCAAGTGGCGGGTTTGCAGGAGCCCTATGCACAGGCTCACACCGGACACGGTTTGTTGGAGAACAACAGTCTCCTGCTGCGACACTTGGCTCATTTGCACATAGAATCCATTGCGGAAGGTGTGGGAACATGAGGGAACGAGGTGGCTAGTGGCAGAGGGGGATGTTGAGCTGGAAAAGCCAGCTGGAAAAGCCACCTCCACAGGTTTGTCATGTCCATTTATGTTTCATGTCACGCCTGTATAAGACAAGCTTCTGAGAAGTTTTTAGGTATTTTTTCGGTTGAAAATCATCTCCTACTTGTGTGTGTGTGTGTGCCAGTTGTTGGTTCCAACGCCATTCACGTGCCGTGTGCAAGGCATCCCTTCATGCCGTGCTGGTCATACGTCATACATTTGACGCCGTGCGATGAAGCAATGATCAGCCAGGATTTCCACGACGATTCCTCACGATTTTGCATCCTCAGCTCACGCCACCTCAGGAGAAGGTGACTTGCTGGGAGTGGTCGCTGCAATTATTCAATCGCTTCAGGCCGAATGTTTGGTTTGCATTTGTTGGATTTTGGGTGATGTTTGGCCGGGGTGAACCTTGTTGCTGGTCCAATAATGTGAAAATTGCCCCCCTCCCATTCAGCAAATTTATCATGCATCGTTTGGTCATTCCACTGCGAGGTTTAAGTGGCATTTCCCGCGGTCTGAAGCATAAATTTCAAATTCTTTCCGCCATTTTGACAGCACCTTTTTTTGCGAAACCGTCCACTCCAGCAAATTGACATTGTTTCGGTGCCTTGCTTGGGCATTTGCTGTTTTTCGCTGGGTTGTTGTTGTTGGTGGTGTCGTGGTGGCGGCAGTGGTGGTCTTTGTTGTTTGGTGTTTGACTGTCGGTGGTGATTCGTATTGAATTAATGCTACTGGGGTTCGGAATTGAAACTGCTTGATTCTTTTTTCGTAACTTGTTTATTTGCTGATGGAATATGATGGAATCTAATTTGTATCAATTACTGTATCAGTTGTCCTGGATTTCAAGGCTTTGTTGCAATATGTATGCCGAAATTAGGAATGCAATGAAATATCAAATGAGTATCCGTGCCGAGATTCCAATTGTCTCTGAAGTAGTCGATCCATTGTGCAAAATCAGAAAACTGTTCAAAAGATAAAAAAGGCGCCGAAAACGCATTGCTCACGCATTCGCATCGACCGTTTCACTTGAACACTGCAGATGCTGACGTTGTTTGGCATGTTCAGCAGCAACATGTAGCAACACTTTTTTCACACCGCTGCTATCCACTGCTTACAGCGTCTTTTCTTCACATTAAGTCAAAAAGCATTCGTGTCTTGGATTGTTTTCACCAGACGGCGCTGAAACGCACTGACTGCTACATGATCTAATTTGAACACATACAACGTCCGCCTTTGCGGAGGCATTCTGCACAGATGGTTGGAAGAGGGCAGAGGGTAGATTGGTCATCACATTGTGCATCACATGCCCTTGTCTATTCTCATTGTTCAAGATCATCAATTGATATGTTTCTTCCGGCCAAATGTTTGTTCAAGTCAGCATGGCAAGGCCACAACGACGCAGTTGACATCTTTCTATATATTTCTTGTTTTCCCGGCCATCACCACATTTCTATAGTTGTCCATCCTCACCCTTGCTACTCTCTGGCATCCTCTTCCTGGGCGTCACTGGTTGCAGTTCTTCAACTGAAAATTGCATGACATGCTGCTTTTCCCGCCTCATTCTCATTGTCTTTTGCTCACCTCGATCTTGCGGGCGCCCACTGTAGCCATCCATAGCCCTGATCCTCGTCATTACCTTCATTGCCACCTCAATCACTACATTCCACCACGACACTTTGTAGTATCATACAATGCCATGCATTGTTATGTGACACGGTTGAAGAACTGCATGCTGAAAGCCTTGCATTCACTCTTGACTTTCTTCAGTTTGCGGGACCAGCACCAGCGAGAAAAAAACATTGAACAACTACGTTTCGGCTGTGCGTGCACTTTGAATAACACGCTCAGCAGATGATCTTCGGCTTTGCCCAAAGATTCCAAGATTACCCCCCAAATCTGGGACTTTGATCGAAGCAAGCATCTGTGTTTTGTTATTCTTTTTAGAGGGCATGAGTCAGGCAGCATCATGCATAGATCTCGCGGGTTTTCAAGCCGGATGCGCGACTTGTTCACATGCAAGTTGTATAATTACGCGCAAACCCCCCAGTTCGCCCACAGGGCGAACGGGGGGGTTTGCGCGTAATAGTTTATGGATGTTTATGGTTTATAGTTTAAGGGTTTTAGGGCTTATGGTTTTAGGGTTTTAGGGTTTATGGTTTCAAGGTTTTATCGTTTTTCTCAAAGGTTTTCAGGTTTTTGGCTTTACGGTTTATCGTTTTAGGGTTTATGGTTTAGGGTTTTAGGGTTTATGGATTTAGGGTTTTAGGGTTTTAGGGTTGTATGTCTCCAGAGTATAAGCAAAACACAGGTCAAGGACCTGCGCGCGCGGTCAAGATACGCTTCATGTCACACATGTGCATTTTGTCCCGTAAAAACCAATGTTTTTTGACGTTCCAAGACGCTGACGACAGAGGTGCGGGCAAACTGAGGTATTTGCCCGTATAATTACTATGTCTTCTTGTCCCTGATTCAGAGATGACGCCCCGTTTACACTCCAATCAGTGTGTCACCCGTGCCGCTGATGACTTAATTCTTTTAAGATGCATTTTGGTTTTGGAGAAATGGGTGAAGTCAAGATGAGTCAGGTAGATTTCAAGCATTTGTGGACATTTGGGGGGCACGTCTCAACTGTGCAGTTTCAAAGGGGACATTCGGGCATGTTATGACATTTTCCCATTTTATGACCGTTGTTTCAATAGACAATTTGAATCAACATAAGTCAAGAACAATGAACTGGGACAGTTTTGAGTGTACAAGGATCCCAAGTGGGCGAACATGATTTTTTCCACATTTTGCCATTTTTGTCATTAAATAAAGAAATAATTATATATATATATATACACATACACACACACACACATATATATATGTATAATTATGTCTTGAACTGCACTGGTTTAGGCACTAGGTGCGGGATAGTGTCAGCAAAGGCATTGCCTTATATTTGATGCGATTGGTGCTGCAAAATGCCAGCAGCATCATTTCGAGTGCCGTGCAGGGCCAGTTACTCAATGAAAGCGGCTAGCTTCAATCCAAGCCTTTCTGCATGCGAGAGTCTTTGAAAGCAATTGCGGACGGCGTGCGAATCAAGAAGCGCTCAACCCAACTAGGAAGTTTGAGGGGTTCTTTTGAGGGGGTTTGAAAGGAAACAGATATCAATACCTCCGAGGTGAGGACTTTTGGAATCAAGGGATATGGGGGGCAATGACCAGAGAGAGCGAGAGAGAGCCACAGTGAGAATGAGAGTCAGAATCTGAGTGTATGAGAATGAGAAAATCCAATTTGTACTACAAATTTGGTTTGGCGGGTTTGGGTTCTTGGCAAAGGGCAAGGACAAAACGCACAACACACTGGTGCCTCAGATGCTCTTTTTGCACTTGGTATTGTTTGAATCCTCCTTCACACTCCGAACATGCCCACTTTCAGTCTCTTCGACTCCAGGCAGCACTTGCTGCAAATCCTATGTGTCTATGCGTGTATGGTCTATGTATTCTACAATTGCGTGCACGTGTGCAATTACACACATGAGTATCTGCACGCATCAGATTGAAATAGCGTGATTTCGATCTAATTGTGTGCTTTGTACATGTGCAAAACACATTGCCTCACATGGCGAAGACAGCTGCACGCTCACACACACACACACATACGAGTGCGCATGATTGTGCACATTCACTTGTATTATTTTCATGTAGGAAAATGGTTTGAACCTATCAGCAAGAACATGGTGGCAGATTTATCATTTGCTATTGTGTTTGGCTGGTGGCATCGGCTCAGGTATTCTTGGGACACATGAGTCCAGGTAGTTTGGTGATTGAGGACGTGCAGATAGGCAGACGTGGTAGGCTTATGAAATTAGCATGGAAGGCAACATGGAGAACAGAAAGCACATGGGAGACAGATGGAGGCAGGCTTTCTCATAGTCGAGGACTTGACATTCCAAAAATTCCTCCTGTGTGAACTGAGGAAAAGTCATCAGTGGTTACTGGCGCAGCACATTCTGTTTGGGGCTTTCACGCGGTGCTGGGAACCCAGCGGAGTCGCGCGGCTATTCGTACTGACAAGACTGGTGAAACCCTGCAACTTTTTTGAGACCTTGGGCAGTTTGTTGAACAGAGCTCGATGAGGAAATGTGTGTTGCAAGCGAGACTCTCGGTTTGCTTTTGCTGAATGTGCCCCTTGCCAGAGCACTGGCAGCTGAGAATACAGCATTCATCAGCATTTATCAGCATTCCAGCTTTGAAATTCATAAAGGGACTGAAGCAACCCATTTTTTCGCGCCATCGGCCGCTGGCTAAATCCAACACCCCAGCTGGCTTTGCCGCTGACAAGACTGCCCCAACTGCCGAGTCCAAAACCGTTCCGGAGGTAGGTAGAGCTTGAAATCTTTGGTGCTCTCCTGCTGTCACCGACCTGTGTCCCTCAAGCCAAACCTGCCTAGCGCAAAAGAGCCCGGGAGGCTCTAGGGATATTAGGAATCCATTGGAATCCATTGGAATCCTCATAAATTCTATGACCCTCGGCGAACCAAGCGGCACATGGAGCCCGCTTTCTAGAGCCCCAACGCCTGACTACCTGCTTTCGGGCAACCTTCTGGGTTTGCAGGTTTTTTTTTTTCTTGCTGGCTTCAAGTCATTTACTTCCGTGGGTGGCACTCTCTTCCAATATCTTCCAGCTTATTGTGTGATGCTTCTAACTTTCTAAACACGCAGCTCATCCATGGTGAACTGTTTTTTCCTCTGGAAGAGTGTGGAGGCATGAGGCAAAATTTGTCTTCATGGATGCCACATTGTGCAGTGTAGTGCCAAACAGCATGCAGTACCACTTGTTTTTTTGAAGTGACATGGCGAGGCTAAGTGTTGGATGATTTTGCTGGCCGGGGCTTTGTTGTTTTGAGATTCTGTAAATTCTTCTGTTGCCAAAATATACATACCACATGAGCCGCACCGTCGCTTGAGCAGCTATTCCTGACTGAACAGGTCAGCTGGGCGGCAGCCATCAGCGTGTCTCGGGCACAGACTTCCAACGGGATCAGAAATGCCATCCAGAGATGTGTTTGATGTGGCTTGCGAGTTTTTCAGCCTGGGAGTCTGTGAACTTGCCTTTGAACCCTGGTGGAGTGACTACTCCTTTGCGGCTCACGTTCTGACACCTTTTGCATCGCGAAACAGATCGAAACACCCTCAACCATGACTGAAATGGATTCAAATGGTGCATGACGGTCAGTGTCCCAATTTGCTTTTGTTTGTCCTTCCGGGTAAGTGACAAAATGAATGGCAAAGCTGATGGCGATGAGGCATGCGAAAAGGGTGGTGCTTGGGAAGAAGCTTTGTGCACTTTTCGAAATTCAGTTGGCAGTGAGGAGGTGGCCTTGGGGAGGATTTGGAATTGAATTCTTGAATGTGTAGAGAATGCATCTAGTAATTGAAGATTAGATTGAGGGATTCAAAACTTAGATGCAAGAGCCTGCAAGAGGTTCATAGAGATTTCAGATTTGGATGGAATATGAGGCATGGGAGGATCGTGATGATCTAGTGCTGTTGGTGCTTTGCACGTTAGCTTCAGATCTGTCATTCAAAGTTTGTGAAGACTTTGCACTCATGAGTCAACAACCCCAACAGCCACGATGGTCTTTTGTTCCAGCTTGATTCTAGTCTGATTGAAAAATCTTCTCGGAGGCCAAGATGAGAGGGAAGAGATAAGCTTTTGGGTAGCTCCACTGACCAGAATCCACGATACATTGAGATGCATTCGTGTTCTCATGGGTGTGTGTGTGTGTGTGCCTTGTTTTCTAGCAAAGCGGCATGTGTGAAGGAGATGGTCTTTCAGCCTTTCAACTGCAACGTTATTGGGAAACGGGGCAGCACAGGCGGAAGTGGAAGAACAAGAGACAACACACGCCCGATAGCACCAGATATCCTAGACGTCAAGTGATCCACAATCCTGGGACAGCGCGGGGCCACAACTTCACGGAAACTACGGGTGAGGGTTGCTTCCTGTTGAAGCCATACTGCATCATACAGCATCATACTGCATCAGTTTTCATATGTTTTTACGATACAGCTGGATACTGCCACACAATGATTTTGGGCACTTGAGCACTCTAAACTAAACATTTGACAAGACCTCTCTTCTTGAAATGTCTCAAGAATGCTGCTACGTGTTTCTTCTCAACAGATCTTGAATCTCTTGATATGTCTTCAGATTTGATCTCGATCTATCCAACAGCCTGTTGCGGACCCCGTTAGGTGCAGTGCAACTATAAGTGCTGCTTGTCATGCAGGAGAGAGATGGAGAAAGCATGGCCTCAAAACCATGTGTGTGTGTGACATACTGGAATTACATTCTTTGCGTATCCTGTACCTACTGTAAGGACCAGATAAAAAGAGTCGAATGCTTCGCTTTGCAGGAGCATCTTCATGGAGCATGGCACAGGCTCTTCTGCAGCGCGGGCGGCACCTGCGAATCATGGCAACAGAAGTCACTATCAGCGCGGTGATTCGGCAGGGCTTGGATGTTTTGGATGTTTTGTTTTTTTGGTATTCTTATATTGTTTATATATATATATATCCTTGTACATGTTATATGATGTTATATGTATTTTTTCATTTATTCATTTTTTGTTGAATGTCATTCAAGTATTTTGCTTTTGACGAATCTATTCAACTAACACTTTCAATGACTAGCATCAACATGCGGCGGTTTGACTGGTTTGACTGTTTTCCTCCTCAAACATACTAAATTGGTGCACTTATTGTCCATAGCCCGCAGGGCCTGCGAAGCGACGGTTCAGTGATGTTTCTGGTGCCTTCCACAGATTATGAGGGATGAGAGCCCCATGAGAGCATTCATGTTGCATTCAGATGCCTCCTTTCACTTGATTCTCCAAAAACTCCGATTTCATTTGAGGCACTGGAGGCCTCAACAGAACACTGGGAAGCTGCTGTAGGGATGATTCACAGCGCCTAAGTTGCAGAAGCTGCGTTGGAAATTGACTGAACAAATGTCATTGTTTTAGCACAAATTTACAGTAGGCTTTTCAAAAACTTGGCCCTTCAGAATTTGTGAACAATAGAATGAAGCATTACCATGCATTACCAATGTTTGTGCTTTTGCATTTTTGGTGTGTTAAAGGCACTGGTGCTGTGACATGTGTGCGTGTGTGTTGGGGTTCTGGGTGTGGCCCCTTTCAGTAGCAGTAGCACGTGCGTCTATTAGGTCATGGAATGCTTCAGCACTCCCTTGTTGCACTCAACACGGCGTCTCAGCTGATTCAGTTCTGCATGCCGCAGCCTGCTCAAACTCTGTGAAAGCTGTTTGTGAGAACGAATGCTTGTCAAGATTTGTGTTTAAAGAGCGTTGGGCGATCTTAGATCATTCCAAGATTGGCCTCCAGGCATCTTCAGGCCACAAAGGTCATTCGTGATGTGATTCACGTGTTTCATGAGCCTCCCATGAACCTCCAATGAGTTTCGATGTTCAGATCTTTCTTTTCAGGCCATGCAGGCTTGCAGCTGCTCTGCTGTACCTGGTGCTCGGAGAGCACTGCTGTGGCTTTGGTCAAGAGCAGAAAGGTTGCAACCAACAGCATTGACATACAGCATCCTGGCAGGAAAGAATCTGGGAACATTACCTTACGCAAAAGGACAGTGCGCACAATATGTATACGCATATTTTTGTATTATTTTTGTGACGTTTATCATGTTTATCACGCCATGATGCGTTATGACTGCACTTCATAGCTCTTTGCATCAGGTTTCGTGGCCTCAGCATTGAGCAGCAAAGATGAATCGGTCCGGTTGCTGGCAAGTAACTTGGCAATCCAAAACTCACAGAGTAGGCAGCAACCTGCATAGCAAGTGCTGTATTTCCACGTGTTCTCGTAGCATTTGCACAATGAGGAGATAGAGACGCGTAGCTGCGTAGCTTATTCATGGCTCATGCATAGCTTTCCTGGCCCCCTGGCTGCTGGGCTTGCTAGTTTTTAGGGTAGGGACTGCGTTTTGGGGGCTTGGATGTAGGGTTTCAAGCAGCCGGTCTTGTGGAAAGAAAGACAGTGGATGGGAGCTGTGACTGTTCAACTGCTGATTGTTTGAAGACATATGTGTTGCAATAATATGTTGCATTCATTTGAATTTCGTTGACGAGTTGAAAGGTTAAGATTCTTCTCTTCTTGATTTTAGTTCTACCTCCAAACAGGGTCAGGGGTTCAATTCCCAATGTGTCCATGCCTGTACTTGTGGAATATCTTGTTGCAGGGCAGGTTCTGGCATTTTTTGATATGTTATATTTTGATCATTCTGACTTATCCTTACCAGTCCGATTTGTGCCTGTTCTTGTACTATTCATATCAGTCAAGTCTTATCTTGGTTGTTCTGATCTTCTTTCCTTTGGTCCCATTTGCAGCCACCTTTCTTGTTCTATTCATTCTGGTCTTTTTGATACTGCGTGGTGGAACACTGAAAAGATTTCCCCTTAAAAAAGGATTTCTCCATTTTTGCCAATTGAGCGCTTCTCCATTTTTGCCAATTGAGCGCTGTTTTTCTCCACCTTGAGCTTGAACTGAACGGGGTACAGGGTCCATGTTCTGATTACCGTATTGGATGTTGAGATATGATTGTACCTGGTGACAAACATTATTTTCGCCATGTGGGTCTCGGGCCCAAGAGGGAGAATGCTAAGTCAAGGTGTTCGCCAGCGCCTTTTGTCCGACATCAAGAGGGTGAATGAGCAGAGCTGGCAGAAAGGGCGGCAGAACAAAATGGCATTGCAATGGGTGACTGAAGGATCAAGCTTCGAAGCAAGATGAAGTAAATAAAAGATGATAAGAGTAAGTATTTTTGTGAAAACATATGTTTCTGTTTCTTTCTTTAGTTTTCTGTTTCTTGCTTGTTTCTTTTGCACCAGGCCGTGGTGCATACCCCTTTCATGCTATATTTTCATCCCACTCCCTGGAACAGGTAGCAGAGCTCAGCAAACACCATTCCAACCAAATGAGTGGCAACCTCAGCGAAACTTCTCATGAAAATCAAATGCAAACGCATGGTCTTGAACGGCAGGGACGGCCACTGTGTGCAGCACTTGCAATTTTTCGGGTGATTCGACAGCTCGTGGCTCAAACTTGAGTTGCAAGACCCAAACGAAGCTTCCTCTCGTTCGCTTGGACTTAGAATGAAGGTCTTCATCTTCGCCTTCGCCCTTCTTTCAGTCGGTGCCATCAAGGTCCAAGAGGCAAAGTCCAAACCATTCGGAGCAACGAGAGTGTGCAAGCAGGCTTGTGCCCCTCAATGCCCCCAGTCCTCCCGCACAGGTATACCATGTCTACCATCTGCAGATGTGTGGCCATACAAGACCAACCAGTCATGGAGCGTGCAACTTGGAGAGCGTATTTTGATGGCAGCAAAGCCATCGTCTCATGTGACTGAGAAGCGCTGCAAGGGGTTCAAACTGTTTGGCGACTCTGCCTGGTGCATGGCCGCCTTTGAAGGTGAATCTTCTTCCCAAGGATTGTCCTTTGGAATTGAGCAACGTGATTTGTGGAGTGAGACAATGAGCAACTCTTTCCACATGCCAACTATGCTGTTCGACTGCTTTCAAGATCCGGAATCCTCTCCTGCCTTGGCAATGATTGCTCCAAATGCAGCGGGTTCTTGTGAAGGCAACCCCCACCACTGCTATGAAACTCATTACGATGCGTTTCGTACTTGCCTTGGACCTCGAGAGGAAACTGTGCAGGGACGAAAATACACTTCTTTATCCAATCTGCTCTCTAAAAGGAGTGAGCTTTCAACTCATGTGAAGATCGACGTGGAGGGCTCTGAGTGGTCGGTACTGGAGGATTTGCTTGAGAATAACGTTGACATGAAGAAGATTCGCACTTTGGACATGGAGGTGCACTTTGGCTTTGGTGCTGCTTCTGAGTCAGCCCATCGCAAGGGTAGCAAAAAAGAACAGGTGACACGTGAGGTGAAGATTTTCGAAAAACTTGCTCAGAAGTTTGCGGTGTCTGGAAGCAACATTGAGACCAATGCAGATGGGTGGCAACCAGCTGTGAGTTGCCCTCAGCAACAATGCGAAGAGCCCGTTGTGCACACTCACGGTGGTTTGCCTGTCAACCAGTTCGCCATCAGCTTCGTCAATCCAGCCCTTGTGAAATAGCCTGTAGCTGCAGACTGCCTCCTGCAAGCCAAAAAGTGTTTTCAAGGTATTGGAGATGGTTGTACGTAAGCAGGACAGATATAGTATGATATACTATGATATGCAACGCGCAATAATGTACAATATTGCTATGTATTTGATGTGATATCTATATGTATGTGCACACACTCGCCCCTGGACATGCTGTACACCTCTGTCATTGCTAAAGTTGCAGCAGTGGCAAGAGGCCGCCTGCATTGAAATTGCGAAGTGAGTAGCTACCAGACGTTTGGTCCTGTGCAGCACTTGCAATTTTTCGGGTGATTCGACAGCTCGTGGCTCAAACTTGAGTTGCAAGACCCAAACGAAGCTTCCTCTCGTTCGCTTGGACTTAGAATGAAGGTCTTCATCTTCGCCTTCGCCCTTCTTTCAGTCGGTGCCATCAAGGTCCAAGAGGCAAAGTCCAAACCATTCGGAGCAACGAGAGTGTGCAAGCAGGCTTGTGCCCCTCAATGCCCCCAGTCCTCCCGCACAGGTATACCATGTCTACCATCTGCAGATGTGTGGCCATACAAGACCAACCAGTCATGGAGCGTGCAACTTGGAGAGCGTATTTTGATGGCAGCAAAGCCATCGTCTCATGTGACTGAGAAGCGCTGCAAGGGGTTCAAACTGTTTGGCGACTCTGCCTGGTGCATGGCCGCCTTTGAAGGTGAATCTTCTTCCCAAGGATTGTCCTTTGGAATTGAGCAACGTGATTTGTGGAGTGAGACAATGAGCAACTCTTTCCACATGCCAACTATGCTGTTCGACTGCTTTCAAGATCCGGAATCCTCTCCTGCCTTGGCAATGATTGCTCCAAATGCAGCGGGTTCTTGTGAAGGCAACCCCCACCACTGCTATGAAACTCATTACGATGCGTTTCGTACTTGCCTTGGACCTCGAGAGGAAACTGTGCAGGGACGAAAATACACTTCTTTATCCAATCTGCTCTCTAAAAGGAGTGAGCTTTCAACTCATGTGAAGATCGACGTGGAGGGCTCTGAGTGGTCGGTACTGGAGGATTTGCTTGAGAATAACGTTGACATGAAGAAGATTCGCACTTTGGACATGGAGGTGCACTTTGGCTTTGGTGCTGCTTCTGAGTCAGCCCATCGCAAGGGTAGCAAAGAAGAACAGGTGACACGTGAGGTGAAGATTTTCGAAAAACTTGCTCAGAAGTTTGCGGTGTCTGGAAGCAACATTGAGACCAATGCAGATGGGTGGCAACCGGCTGTGAGTTGCCCTCAGCAACAATGCGAAGAGCCCGTTGTGCACACTCACGGTGGTTTGCCTGTCAACCAGTTCGCCATCAGCTTCGTCAATCCAGCCCTTGTGAAATAGAGAGGCCCCGAGGAGAGGCGTGGATGGGCCAGACCCGCAGGCATCGGAGCAAAAAAGAGTGCTTGCTGTGAGACTTTCTGAAATGTTTGTTTTGAGGCTGACGTGTTTTGCATCATTTTGCATCCATTAGTTTAAGCCATTGAGAGAGAGAGAGAGAGAGAGTTTAAGCCATTGCCTGAAGTTATTTGTTCCGCCTTTCAGATGTATCATGTTGTGGCGCCAAGGCCCAGAACAGATGCGGGCTCTTGCCTTGCAGTGCTGGGCCCAGACTCCAACGTTTCCAACACATCACAGGACAGCGTCAGTCAGGTTGTGGAGCTCCCAGAATTGGGATGGAGCCTGTGGCCCCCTTTCCGTTGCCATAGGGGCCGCCAGCTGCGCCCGGCATCTCGGTGAGTTCGCTTTGGGAAAAAAACCTAGTCATAAAACATGGTTTAAAATACGGGACATACCATACATATCCATACATTATAATTTATATATATATATATACATATACACATCAACTTCATCTTTCTTAGATTCTTTTGATGCATCTTTTGTGTTTGTTTTATCACCTTTCCACATGTTTCCACTGCGTATGTGCTTGCAGGTAGTGATGGAAGACAAAGAGTAGAACCATTCGACTAAGGCTGTTGCCAATGCTCGATTGGGCCGATGGCATGAGACCCACCTCTACTTGGCCTTGACAGAGCCCCTTTGAAAGCACATTTGAATCACACTGGGAGAAAGGCAGGGAGAAATACATCGAAACGCATGTGTGTGCGTGTTTGGGTTTTGCACCCCGTGTTCTATTTTGTTGTGGTGATACCTCACCGATTTTGCCAAGATAGGTGCCGTATCCCTCCACTTTTTGCACTGATGGTGAAAAGACAAAACCTCCTTGGATACAACTCCACTTTTTGAGACCGGGAGACTCTGTAAGTTTCTGTGACTAACTGCAGCTGCAGTTGTTGTTCTGGAATGTTTCCGTCCCCTGTGACTTACTGTATGTTCCAACTCTGTGCAGCCTTTGATCCTTGTCACAGTGGGATTTTGAGGTTTTGAAAAACAGCCGACCCCACCTTGGCAGCGGACACAATGACATTTGTGAAAAAGACTTGGATCTTCACGTTGTCCAATGCCCGTGCAAGGCAAGTAACATATTCTGGCACGTTGTGGTTTTCTTTTGCGTTGTCGTTCATCCCCATTTGGGACTGCGAAGGGAAGGGCCGCGCAAAAGCAAAAGGTAGTACAACATCCTAGAAGCCTTTCCTTCTGCGGTGTGGCATTAATAAAACAATGTTGAAGTCCGGCCCTTGGTCTTGTTGAGTTTTGAGGACCATGTCAGGCAGAACATATAACTAACCCTTTCAGATTTCCACAGTTTGAATATAGATGGCCAGAAATAGAATCCTATGGTTTTCTCAGGTAAAGATGGTGTAGCTTCGTGCAACTAGTGTAGACATGTGTGTGCTTTCTTAAATGCACCTGGTTCTACTTCGGTGCCGTTTCTGCCGTTTGGCTCCCGCTCGGAAGTTTTCCTTGGGGTTGTGGTCTCATGTTCGGCCTCCTCACTCAATTGGGACTCCGACCTACACGGTTTGTCAAGGACTCAGGCAAAAAGCGACAGGTGTCATAAAGTCTCAATCTTCTGGGGCATGGACAGGGCTGGGATATGGAAAGACACAACCGCACTCAAAAAGAATCCAAATGTGAATGCAACTTGCCGACACTTGTGTTGGGTTTTTCTCTAGATTGGGGCCAGGGAGGGTACGTAGATCCCCGTTTGTTCTACCTGAACTATGACACAGTTTTGCCTCCCTGCTAGCATGCCCACTTGATGTCAACATACCCATGCCCAACCGATGATTTGGATTCTACTTCACATGCTTGGATATCGTTGAATTCTTTTGCCCAGAAAAACCCTCTGCACACATTTCCACAAATTTTCACCCCAGAGATCTCCATTTTGTTGAGAGTGCCCGGCTATCAATACATAGAAGAATGCCCTTGTACCATATTTTGGCATTTTGCAGTCAAAGTGCTTTCTGTTGTTTACTGATTCGGGCAGCAAGCTTCTCCCAATTTCGCTTTGTGGGGTCAGTTTCTATTATATTCCAAGTTCCTTCGTCTAAAGCGTCCCACTTCAGCTTTTTTCCTTGGACAGGCCTTGTTATTTGTAGTTTTTTTTGGGGGGGGCTGCTTGTCCCCTTTCCTATGTCTGGCAAACGTCCTGACTCCATGTTTATCTTGACTTGCTGAGGCCTTTCGGACCAAAATATGATCAAGCAGCCGTTTAAAAAGAGGAAAGGCATGGAAAGACCTTTAATTATCCATGTTGCTTTGGTCCTCGAGGATCTACTCCAACTGACTGTTCTCACATAATCTGATCACCTTAATGCTCGGTTAAATCTGAGCCCCGACTTATCGTCTTCTGAAAGTCTTACTACTGGTAGCATCTTACCATCATCTAACGTGGGGCCGGGCCCTTGCTTGTAAGGATGTTAAGGATCAGCAAGATCTCATTTTCTGTTTTGATTCACCATGGTTCAGCTGCATGCATTGAAACAAAACAAGACAGACACTGCATGTGCTGGGTGCTGGAGGGCGGGGTTCTGTGATTCTATGAGCTCCAGCAAACCGAAGGAAACACTTGCCACTTTGGTTTGTATTCCCTGGACAGCGGCAACATGACATCGTAATACTGCCTGGCCGCGGCCTTCCTTTTTGGGTTGTGAACTGATTTGGAAAAATCCATGATATGACGGCTCGCTTGATCCTGGTTTGAAGAGTGATTGTACCTTGTCAATGAACATGTTTGAAGCTGAATGGTTCAATAGCATTTGGACAATCGGAGCTCCGAACTCAAGTGCAGATCTTTGGGTCTTATTGAGTCCGATGTACGAAAGGCATACTCTCCCTGCTGGCTCCAAATTATGAAGGGGTGCAACCTCATGGAGTGAATCGCAGCTTCATAACGTGCCCGAGGTTTCATGTCATTGATCTAAGCTATCGAGTAGCTTGTGCACGGAGCTGAGTTGGCATTTAGTCAGGGCAGCCGCATTTCCAATGCGCATCACAGTGCGTCAGTTGTTTTCGCGTATGACCTAACCCCGTACTTATGCGATCATTCATTTGATACATGCATCTTTCTCACAGTGTGAAATCATACCGATACCAACTATACAATACATATAGAGTGGAAATCTACAGTAGGAATATCTTTGGGCGTTTGGAGCTACATTTCGCAAACCACACTGTAAATCTCCTTGTCCCTTGTCCGTCCTTGCCATAGGGACTAATCAAGTCTGGATGGTTTTGGCTGCAACCCAGCCCTTTCATGCCCTTTCTCTCTCCGGTTTGATTCTTGCGTGTTCTTTTCTCCAGGGGTGGTGGCACCCTGCGGCACCAGAACCAAAAACTGAGGACAGAGAGATGGACAGGTAGAGCCAGGTAGCAAGATTGGGTAGAGCAATAGCATCCGATAGATGCCCAAGATGAACGGATAGTTTGACGAATACGGCAAGAGGCTGCAACATACATAGGTAGGTAGGAGATAGACAGATAGGTAGAGATGATTAGAGATGCGAGATAGATGGAGAGCCAGGTGAACAGCTAGGCAGCTTTGACAGTGAGACAAATACAGGCAGGATAGATGGCTGAATAGGTCGGCAGTTATATGCAGTTATAAAGGGATAGGTGGACGCGCTGATAGATTCTTTTTGGTGTCTAAAGTGCGATCGATGGATAAATATGTCTGGAATTATCTGGATAGATAGACAGATACATAGATGGATGGATGGATGGATGGATGGATGGCTGGTTGGATAGATGCACTGCACGAACTTACTTGCATAGCATGTTATGCTGTGTGCGCAGCATGGGTGGCGCCGATCAGGAACGACCTTTACAATCTGTAGTCATGTCCTTTTCCACAGGCACGTTTGCCTGTCAAAACTTACCATCGAAGCTACTGATGTGTTGATATCTCGTAATTCTAATACCGTTTGGCTCAAGCTGCCATTTCCTTCAAGTCACGAAAGCTAGCGGTAGCTAGCTGAAGTTTTTTATTGCTTTAGCAATTGTAAGGGGTCTGGGGGCAGGCCCGGGACCTTGTGCGTGAAGTTTCACTCGTTGACCACCCCCTCTCGGGCTCAACTCCGCCCAGGGCCCTTTGGCTCGCCACGCTGCAGTAACAATCCAATCATGCAATGATGGACATGGTTTTCTTTCAGTGACATGCTCTTATGTTTTTCTTTCCTCAGCTTTTGGACGCACATGGTTTTGCAACCGTCGTTGTTGTTTGGATGTAATATAAACGGTTTTGTTGCCTTTTGCAGCTTGCATTGTATTACCACGTCATATGTGCATCTAATCTTACCTACTTTTGCGTGGATCCCATTACATACCGTGTGGTTGCATGATCAGCATGCATAAAGCAGGGCTCTCACAGATACAGGTTCCCTTGCAAGAGCTATGGCGCACTAAGTGTGTTGACAGAGTCTGTTGTGATGTCTTTTTAAACCACCTGCGGACACCTTAGCTTTCGTCCACCTCCCCCTGGGCCCTCAAGTATCTTTGCCGCCTGCGGCCTATGGTCAGCCATAGTTGCCTGGATGGGTCCAGCGGGGGTAATCATCTTGGGTTTTTCCATCAACATTGCTATGGCAGCTGTACCGGCTGTGCCTCAATGCACACAGGAAAAGGAGTTTTGTTGCTGCCAGGTCCGGTCATGTGGTCGTTCCATCGTATACGGCTACAGTTGTCATCAGACAGTGGAAAGTGCATCGTGTTCCGGTGGGTGCGTTGGCAATTCTCCCCGCAACCGTCAAACGTGCCACATATACAGCGCCCGGAATGACGACTACGAGTGCTGGCCATGGAACGGAACAAAAATCATCAATTGGCCAAAAAAGTGAGATCGAACTTGACAATGGATGTAGCCACCGCGGCGCCACCTCGGATCTCGGATCTCGGATCTCGGGTCTCGGATCTCGGATCTCGGACCTCGGGTCTCGGACCTCGGGTCTCGGACCTCGGCTCTCGGACCTCGGCTCTTGGACCTCGGATCTCGGACCTCGGATCTCGGATCTCGGATCTCGGATCTCGGATCTCGGACCTCGGATCTCGGATCTCGGATCTCGGATCTCGGATCTCGGATCTCGGGTCTCGGACCTCGGATCTCGGGTCTCGGGTCTTGGGTCTCGGATCTCGGATCTCGGGCTTCGGACCTCGGATCTCGGGTCTCGGATCTCGGGTTTCGGACCTCGGATCTCGGGTCTCGGATCTCGGGTCTCGGGTCTTGGGTCTCGGATCTCGGGTCTCGGATCTCGCATCTGGGATCTCGGCTCTCGCGTCTCGGATCTGGGATCTCGGACCTGAAATCTTGCGACCTCGGGTTTCGGACCTTTGGGCCCGGACCTCGGACTTCGGTTCTCGGATCTTGGGCGTCGTGTGTGGCTTCATCGGGTTTGTTAATTTTGAATGGACACCGAGCGGTTGAACAGACAATCAGTGATAAATTCCCCAAGCCAAATTCAATAGACCTTGCTTGCTTGTTCGGTTGCGCCTGCTGATCGAGGCTTTTGGTTTGCGCTATACCTCGCTCACCTGGGCTTGTCAGGCGCGGTGTGTGGGTTGAAGATTGGGACAATCAAGCACTTTTGACGCGCATGGACTTAATTTGACTTGTGTGGAAAGATTCCAAGATTCTGGAGGGCGTCCACTAGGAAATGGAAAACTCTACTTGATTGGCGGGCCGGATGATTGTTTTGAATGTGGCTTGAAGGAGGGTTGGTGCAGATTTTTCAGTCATGCTCAGCTGCTCATGTCAAGATTTAATTTGGTGAATTTGAACAACATCATGTGCAGCGATGTGGTTTCCCAACATCAAGACTCCCAGCGAAACCCGTCATGATAGGAAATCAAACAGGAGCGCCCATCTAGGGCAAGTAAAGAACAGGTTTTGCTTCTGCAATGGCAGACATTTCTTGGAAATCCTTGCTGGCTCCTCTGGATGTCAGCGCAGTTGCCACAGCGGTGCTGGTCTTGCAATTGGTTCCAGTGCCCTTGGCTGGTGCTGTCTTGCGGTGCTTGGCCGCAGCAAGGCATGGCCAGGAGCTGTCAGCGCAAGCGGCCGAGAACATTGCTTGGAAATGTGCTCATTACTTGAGCACGCTTGGGTGCGGGCAACGTTCCATGGCCCCGTTGGCAGGGTCTCTGAAGACTTTGCAAAAAGATTGTCAACACTCGCCTGTGGTGCGCGTGGCAGGGTGCAGGTCTTCATGCCAGTGCGGTGCCGAATTGAAAAGCAAGAAGCCTGTCTCTGGAGCCGTCATTTCCAACAATTGCACGACCATGACCACAAGCACCAACAGGTACAGAGTCTATTCTCTTTCTGGTGGACAGTTGTGGGCTGAGTTCGTTGAGCAGCAATGCCCTGTTTGCCAGCGTTGTTTCCTTGGCCACTGGTCATTTAAGCGGCCTCAGTCTGCGTTTGGGCATATTGCAGATTTGCAGTGCGAAGGGGCAGAGTGCGACGGCTTTTTCGTCGTGCCACGTTACCGTAGCTTCTTTGCTGTTGAAGTGGCCCTCCTGCGGCACATGACTGACTGCTTGCATTTCAGCGGAGGTTCTATGAAAGCTGCTGTCTTAGTGTGGGCAAATCAGCATTCAGAGACTTGGCAGAAGGATTTGTTGTTAGGTCCAGACCGCACCCTGCTTCCACACACCATCAACAATTTGCTGGCAGCTTGGTATTCATGGCGGGCGTTCGAGATGGCAGGTTCTCAGCAACAACCTTTGGTATGGGATTTGACGCCTGCCGGCCTGGACTTATCCTTGCAGAAGCACGCTTCCTGCGTCCGTGACCGGCATCTGGATCGCATCGCAGAGCACATCAAGAGCTGCCCCCGCTGTTGCGAAAACCCATGCATCATAGTTGATGGAAAAGCAGGGGCGAGGCGGTTGATTTGCGCAGGCAAGGATAATCAAAAGCATGCAACCCGGTCATGCTGACCATGAAATTTGCTGTCATTGGGTTTCAACGTTTCATAGCGATGAAAATCAAGCGACGCCCCCTCAAGTTTATGAATGGGAAAATCACACTTATCCTTTTAGAAATTCATAGTGGTTGCTATTAGCAGATACACTGGTTAGTTTTGTAAACAAAACCGATATCACTGACTGTGGGCCGCCTTGCAGATTTGCGGACAGGTACGGACGGTGCGGTCACCTTCCCTGGTCTAGGGGTGGAATTCTATTCCGGCTGCGTGAAGTTTGCCCATGCAAAGCACCAGCACTGCTACCAGATTTTCCGTAGTGGGGACCGAGGAAAAGGAGGATGATGAGGGCCGTGAAATGCAGATCTTGTACACAGTTCAGTGTAAAGACCCTGCTGGTGGAAAGAACCTTGTGGAACTGCTTCTCCCTCGCCAAGAAGTTCGAAAGGATTTGCTGCTTGCGTTTGAAAGAGGGCTCTTACCTGAGAAGTCCGCCCATGGGAACAAGAAGGCGTCACAAGCCAAAGGCTCTAGACAAAAAGCCCGCTGGCTGCGCAAAGCTGAGGGGGCTTGCCATGCTAGATCACCCAAATTCCAGAAAAAACGCGGGCGTGAAAAGAAAAAATCTGCCACACAGACAGAGCCTACAGATTGCAATGTGGACAAAGACACGCACAGACGCAGGAGAACCACTGGTGGGATCTTGACTGCTGTGCTGTCTTGTGGGCTGCTGGCTGATTTTGTTGAGATGTGGAGAGGTGAGCAAATTGAATTAGTTTACGTTTTTCTGTTGCAACTGGTCAAAGACATGAAAGAGCGCGGGGTGACCATTTCTGCCATTGCCTATGACAACGCGTGCAAGCTTTGGAAACGCGCGCAGAAAGAGAAAGACACAAGGCCTCCCTGGTCACTTTCCTTGGCAAAGACTGCTTTGGTGCTAGATCACTTTCACAAAAAGAATCACACATGGTGTTTGAAAAATTTGCCCCAAGTGAATCCAGATACTGTGGCAAACATGGCCTTGCTGCGGAACAAGAACACAGAAGCCTGTGAGCAATTAAACAGCTGGATCACTGGCAGAACCAGATCAAGTCTGGAAATGCCTCCGGGGCGATTCGCCATTTATTGGTGGACGCTTTTCCAGGAACACAATGAGTGGTTGGAGTCAGAAGCAGGCTGTTTGCGGAGGCGCTTTGCCAAGGGCAAGATGCAGCATGATCCAGACCAAAGCCGGCGCAGCAAGGACGGGACAGGCCAGCTGACTGGAAAGTAAAAAGAGCGGGTCTTTCTATGTCAACTTCTGTGGCCTTTGATCACGGTTACATGTCAGAATGAATCAACTTGCGCTCTAGGAGCATGTCTGTCCACATCTTTTTTCAGCGCAGGCATTAGGCAAAGATTGAGCAGTTCCTTTTGCGCACGCTTTAAAATAGGCCTAGGCAACATTACAACATGGTTGAGCGTACTTAAGCGTGGGCAAACGGTAGCGCATGTGTCGCAGAAATATGGATATACGAACAATGCCAGACAAGAAAACTTAAACTTTTGTACCAGGGGCCAGAGGTCAAGCATACAATCAGCAGAGCCATATCATTGATCGTTGCCCCGCCGTGGAAACGGCTTTGCAGCATGGCGTCTCCTGTGTTGCGCTTGGCGCTGTTGCTGTTTGTCATGGTGAATAGAGCTTGCGGGGCCAAAAGAAGTCGCCAAGCGCAGGCTTCGCCAGAGGAACGCACCATGACCGGCAAAGATGTCCGCGAAGCTACCAGGCTCCTTGAAAGTGCTTGCCCTTTCCCCTCAGAAAGTATGGCCAAGAACGCGCCTTGCGCGTGGCAATTTGCAGGGGCTTTGGCCAGAGCTACTAGTTTGGATCAGAGCTGCGTTTTTGTACACTTGCTGATAATGTTGTCGCTTGTGCTCAACGCCGTGCAAGTTCGCTTCGGTGGCATTCTTGGCAAGTTCCCGAACCTCGTTATGTTGCAGCATGGTGAGCCAGGCGATGGCAAATCTATTGCATTGTGGCTGGTTCTGCAAGTGTTGTACTACTTTGACAGCGTCAAGACCAAGCATGATGCGGCCAAGTACCGTGCAGACGCTCGACGCTACGAGGAAGCCAAAAAGGCCTTCGAGGCGGCAAGCTCCTTGCAGGACCCAGAGCTGGAGTTGGAGGAGCCCGTGCCGCCGACAAAGCCCGAGAAAAGAGATTCCGTGCAGAACAAAGGAACTTTCTATGGAGCCCTGCTTGCGCTGCAGCTTTTCTGCCGAGTGCCCCCAAAACAAGCCAGTTGCGTTATCATTTTCTAAGGCTTTGATTTAATGACGGTCATAAATGCTTGTTGGGCGCATACAGTAACATTATTATGCCTGGGAATTCAAACGGTCATGGGTTTCATTTCCCAACACCTGGTTTTTGAATCATCGGGCCAATGGACTTGCGTGGGCTCACAGCAGGGCCCGAAGAAATCATTATTGAAAAACCCGAAGCACATATATGTTCAAGAGTTTGAATGGTTGTTGTTGTTGTTTTTTGTTGTCGTTGTTGTTGTCAGCTTTCTTATCAGCAAGTGAGTATTGAAACGACTGCTTTGGGCAGAAGAACGGCCTGTTTGCAGCCGGGCTGGATTTCGATGTTCCAAGTGTAGCTCTGTAGTCTTTCTGACTTGAAGCCGCTGTCCGCGCTGGCAGGATTGGGTTGCTTGTTGGAGAAGCAGGGTGGGCGTGCGTTGCTTGCGTTGCACGAGGGCAAGTCTTGGCTAGCAGAAGCTTTCGAGCAGCAGAAAGGAGGAGGATTGGAAGACCTGAACCAGTTGCTTGACCATGACATTTACAAGAACAACCCAGCGTCCGGCCAGTCCCGTTTCCATGTTCGAAATCCGCATGTTGTTGGCGCCGTCCTCCTTCATTTGGAAGAGTTGGTCGACATAGCCAAGAGAGGGGACAGCCTTGCTGGAATGCCTCGGTTTCTCATCGGACATTTCTTGTCTGTTTGCAGCAAAGTAGCCCCAGAAGGTTTGTCGCCCCAGGAAATGCAGAATTTGTTGGTGGAAGATCCTCATTATTTCAACGATTTGTCCTATGATGAGGTTGTCAGAGCTGCGACCAACCTCCTGCTGTTGGCTGATTCGGTGTTCCCGTACCAGCGTCGCAGAGATGATGAAGTTGGCCCTGACGCGGGCAGGTTTTCGGAAATCCGCGGCATCCACACTATGGAGTTTGCGCCTGGTGTTGTCAGCAGCTTCCAAAAGGATTTCAATGACATGGTAGATGATTATCGAAAGGCGAAGAAGGCTAGTGATGCCAAAGCAAGCCTTCTTAGCAAAGACAAGACTAGGCCATTGCAATTCATTCCAGGAATCCATGTCTTCGAGCAAGGGCTGCTGCAGCTTTTGACTATGGCGGGCGTGGAAGCGAGCCAAAGGCAGAGCATGTCGGCAGAGGACTTGGCGCGAAAGGTGGCTGCCGTCAACCCAGACATTTTCCTCGCAAACTTCAAGCCAAGCTCTGTGTCTCCAAACGCGTCCCAGCAATCGGTGGACGCAGCTTTTTCTTTGTCTCGTTGGTTTCAGTCTGTGTACTCTTTCAGCATGAATGCGGCCCAGAAAGTTGCTGACTTTCGCAGAGAGCGCATTTTCAAGATGGACATACCGCAGCCTAGCGCCAAGGCTTTCGCGGAGAAGTTGCAGAAGGCCGGCAATTGATTCCAGCGTGTGTCGGCGCATGTGGAAACATGTTTTTAAAATAGCCCTTGTCAATTGAATGTGGAAGCGTTGAAACTACGCTGCATGTTGCAGAATATGTTTGTTAAGAACAACCTGCTGTGAGGCTGCGCCAACGTTGATTGACCCCGCCAACACCTTCTTGACGATGGACAAGGCGGCTTACAAGCGTTTTGCCTTTGACCCGAGCATTGCAGATGCCGAGCTGTATGCGAAACAATGCGATCTTCTTCTCTTAGCTCTCATTGGTCTGGTAGCTGTTGGCCACGGCACTTGGGCCAAGATCAAGTATCCTGAGGCTGATGAGAACTTCCTGCTGGCAGCAAACCGTTTGCAAATGTTTTGTCCTGATGTGTCATTTGAGGAGGTCCGGTCTGCTGTTCCCAAGGCAGAAGGACCTTCAGCAAACATTGACCAGGCGCATGCAGACACAGTATGTGAGGCTTTAGTGAACTTGTTGCAAGGCCGCCCAGTAAGCATAGACATGCTTCCAGACATCCATGACTCGAGGGTCCATGCCCGCATCCCGGCAACCCCGGCAGAAGGAGAAGGAGAAGCTGAGCGCGGAAGTCCCAGCCAGGAACTGGAGCCAGCGCCTGCAGTGCTCACACAAGTGAACGCGGAGAACCCGGAAAACAGTGATGAAGAGGCGCCTGCAAAAAAGTTGCGAGAAGAGGTGCTGGGTGTACCCCAGCTGCAGCAGCACAGAGAGGCCATGATCAAAATTTTGGTTTGGGTGTTGAAGCAAAAGAACCACACTTTGCCACAGTGGCGAATGAATGAAAAGGCGAAAGAGGTCCATCCTGAAAAGCCTTGGGAAGTTGCTGCGAAAGTCACCAAATTGTTGGTTTCCAGTAGCTTAGCTCGACAGACGCCCGGAAAGCCCAACAGCTTTGATTTGGCAAAAGTGCCGCAGGAGCACGTTGTGACAGTCTCCAATGCCCTACAGGAAGTCGGGGTTCTGAAGCCTGTTGATGTCCAGAAAGGGAAGGAGCAGTTGTCCAAACGGCAGGCGGCTGATGTTTATGATGAGCAGAAATTCACCGAATGGATGAAAATTTGCGCGGCCGGCTTCAAAGTCGAGTGATGTGGTATAGCTGCGCCCATGAGTGAAGCTTGTTTTGGCGCAAGCGTTAAAATTGTCTGTGGAGTGACGCTGTCAGAAAAAAGAACAACAGGAGGGAGGGAGCGCATGGAAACTGCGTGCTGTTTTGAATGACAAAAGCTTGGCCGTAGCCGGCAGCATGAGACAGTATGAGACAGTCCCAGCTCATATTTGTTTGTGTTGAGGTTGACGCGCTGCCGCAGGCCGGCTGCAGATTGCAAGAATTTCGGCTGAGGATCGGGCAGGGTGTTTTATTTAGAGGAAATTAATTAAAGGGGATTGTAAAAGAAGTAGCAAGCTGGTGCCAAGGACATGTGTTCGAGTGAATGTTTGTACTCCATCTGGACAATTTGACCGTGCCAGGTCGGATCGCTGGCCGTGGACCTTGGACACATATATATATATATATATGTGCTGGTTCAAGTCTGGCAGGCCTATGTGACCAGATATCATATCACATGGGCTAACATTACTATCATGATGA
>VSDK01007496.1:215171-240042 GCA_009767595.1 Symbiodinium kawagutii | reverse complement strand
CCCCCCTGACCCCCCACCCGCCGAGGGGGGCGAGCCTACGGTGGCGAAATGTCCCGATGGAAACACGGCGGTGCAGCCATTGGACTGGACGTGGAGGGCTCAGGGGGCGGCTGGGAGTGGCAGTGGCGAAGGAGGAGCCGTGAATGACATGGGGCAGTGGTGGTTGATGGTTCTTAAAGATGGTTGATGGTTGATGATGGTTGATGATGGTTGATGATGGTTGATTATGGTTGGTGGTGGTTGATGGTTGATGATGGTTGATGTTTGATGATGATTGATGGGTGATGATGGTTGATGATTGTTGATCATTGATGTGATGGTTGACGATTATTCGTAAGGGCTATCACGGTGATTGAAGTGATGGTTGATAACCAAAGTCATTGTTTGTGTTCAGCCGCGGTAGGGATCACCAAATGGCCCTTGTCTTCCTCAAGCTCAACGATCATGATGGGGCTAGTGCATAACGTGGGATACCCCAACGGATATTTCTACTGATTTGGAACAAGATGCTCAGATTTCACGGCCAAACTGCTAAGAGAATTCCAGACTTTGGTGCTTTTCCTGGAACTTGGAGCTATTCCAAGTTGGTCAACATTGCACAAGGGATTCAAAGAAGTATCTCAAATTGCACAAATTTCTCATTCCAGATTTCTTATTCAAATTGCTAACATGGGTCAAAAGAAGCACTTCCCCAAAGCGTTCCCGTGCTGCGGGAGCCCTGCCATGAACCGCATGAACTGTGCATGTTTTTCCACATCGCTTGAGGCCTCCAGACTGCCTATGTCCGGATCCAGTGCCCATCCCCGAGGGCTACCTGAAGTCAGGGCCTCAGACTGCGCGGTGTGCTGAGCCCTGGGAAGGGCCTACCACTGCGCCGCCGAGGTCCGAAGAAGGTTGGCAATGCGCCCCCGGCTTCATCGGTCAGGCGGGAAAGGGAGGTGCTTCACAAGATTTGGCTCAAGGAAAGGGGTCGTTCCATCCCTTCAAGGTCCGCTAATGCACCGTAGGAACTCCAAAGTTTTGACCATCTTGGACTTGTTTGGAATGGTTTTTGCGGGTTTGGAAATGAATGAGGAGATCCCAAATGCATTTTCATCAGAAATGGTTCCGTAGAATTTTCGAAGTCAGCTGCATCCAACCAGCTCGTAGCTCTCCCAACCAGCTCCCCAAGATCTCCCAGAGCCACCAGCTGAGTCCATCAGGCAGTGAAGAGCTGCAATTCCACCCGGACCTGCTTCACTGCACCGCAACTCTGGGGCTGTGCCAAAGTGCACGGCTGCCTGCCCCTAGTGCCTCGGCAGCACCCGTAGTTGTCCGTAAACGCAATCTGTCAATGCAGAATCGAGACAGCAGGAGGGAGGATTTTCATGGATTCTGGTAATGATAATGACATGGCCGGGGCCCTGGTTATCTGGTTTTCTGGTTGATCGGTACTGATCCCCAATCATCCTGCGGTACATATCGGTACATGGTTCAAGCCAGTTTTAGGGGCAATTTTTGGAGCAACTCCGGCCCACTTTTGATTTTTGGTGGCCATGGTGCGTGGGGCAAGGAAAGCTGTTGCTGTCGGAGTTGCGGTGGCTGTTGCTTGCAGTGTCCAGCAGCACTTGAATTTTGTGCCTGGGCCTCGGCATGCTGCTCCAGTGGCTGCAGCAGCAGCCAGCATGATGATGGCTCCTGCGGCTTTTGCTGATGAGATTGGCGATGCTGCAAAGAAGCTTGGAGATGCTTCCTACCCTTTTGCCAAGGAAGTGGATTGGAACAATGGAATTTTCCTCCAGGCCCCTGGCAAGTTTCAGCCCTTGGAAGCGTTGAAAGCAATTGACAAGATGATCGAAATGGGGGCAGCCGTCCTTGGTGAACGGGCCCGATGCTGAGAAGGCCTACCAAGCATTCCTGGAATTCAAGGATGTTGTTGCAAAGAACCAGGTGACCACCGCCAGTGCTCCTGCAGTTGTGCCTTCTGGGGACAAGATTGGTGAAGCTGCAAAAGCGTTGTCGGATGCATCCTATCCTTTCATCAAGGACATCGATTGGCTGTCCGACATCTACCTGAAGCCGCTGCCCGGCAAGACTGCCCCAGAGACCCTGAAAGCCATTGACAAGATGATCGTGATGGGCGCCAAGATGGATGGAAACCTCTTGAAGGCAGCAGCAGAGGCACACCACAAGGCCATTGGCAGCATTGATGCCAACGGTGTGACGTCCGCGGCCGACTACGAAGCTGTGAATGCAGCATTGGGGCGCTTGGTGGCATCCGTGCCCAAGTCAACTGTCATGGACGTGTACAATTCCATGGCCAAAGTCGTTGATTCCACCGTGACCAACAACATGTTCTCGAAGGTGAATCCATTGGATGCAATGGCTGCCGCCAAGGGTTTCTACACCTTCAAGGATGTTGTGGAGGCTTCTCAGCGCTGAAGGTGAAGACCATCAGCATGAAGTTTCGACATTGCTTTAACATGCTTTAACACTTTTTTAAATCTTGTATCTTGTACAGCACGAGCCTCTGAAACAAATTCATTAAATGGAAAAAGAAGCTCACAATTTGCGTTGTCGCCAATTGCCTGCTGTAGCTCCAATGTTTTCCAGATCTTTCACTATCGTTCGAGACATTTTTAAAGTCATGCTTGATTCAACAGTATTCAACTAGAGGCGCCAAAGCCTTGCACCAACTCCCAACTAACCGGGTAGCTGTTGTTGGTGGGGAAACTCGTGGTGAGAAGAGAAGCTGTTGGTGGTGAAACTGGTGGTGAAACTCGTGATTTGCGGGAAATTCTGAAGCCGAACTTTTGGGGGTGCGACGATTGCATGCGGTTCTGGGAAGTAATAGGTGGTTCGTTCCGATGGATTTCTAAGTGTTTGGGATCAACACCGACTGGCTAAGACGATGGAATGGCACAAGTGGTGGTTTGCCTGGTATGTCAGTTGGCACTGAGAATAGTTGTTAGTTGTTATTGAGTCCTCAAGTGCTGATAGGAGCTATCCATTTAGGAATTATTTGGATGACATAAAAATCGTGATTCGCCATCCAACGTTTACTAGACGATCTTTTCCAAATAATTTGTGGATGGTTCGTATCAACCATCAACAGCCGCCCATAGCCATGGTTGCAAAGGTCCCTTTCTCTTGTCAGTTTGGATGGCTAAGAATAACCACCAGCGGTCGCATGTTCCCTTCCTCTGATGTTGGGTCCCCGAAGGACTTGGACAACTGCGAATACGATTTCTCCAACTGCAGCCGCGTGCAGAGCGGCGAATCCTGTGAGATCAAGTGCAACCCTCCATATGTCTTGGATGCAACTGGGTTGATGTTGATGATTCTTCTGATTTGCTTGATGTTGATTAACCATCCAAATGTTAAGATCTGATGTTGATTGATCTTCTGACCGCAAAGAAAATCTTGGTTGATGTTGATGTTAAGCTTTGCGACTGGAAGAAGTGTGAAGATTGTGAAGTGTGAAACATGGAGAGGTCAAATGAATCCATGTCCTTTGCTCAAATCTCAGAGACGCCGAAAAAGATGAATCCATGTTTCGTTAGTCAACATCCTTTGAATCCATAAATCTTAGAGACCTGGATTCTTTTGGGATGTGCCGATCCCAAGCCCCAACTCAGCTGCAGCTGGTGGAAACTGCTGCATGGACGATGCCCAACAGGTCCCCAGCAGGTCCCCAGGTCCCCAGGTCCACGGCTCGCCCTCCCAGGGTGGATCCAACGGCTACGCGGAGTGCCCAAACGACAACGTGAACCGCTTCCAGCACATGAGCTGGACACTGCCCACCTGCCGCCGGGAGCTTAGGGCCAGCTATGATCAACCACCAGGCAGCAATGAACCAAATGGTTGATTAACAATTACAAGTTTTCATTTGAACTAGCAATTAAAAGAACTAGTTATTACAATTTGATTAAGTTTGATTTTGTTGATTATTCAAACGGCAATTAAGAATTGAACTTTTAATTGCGGACAATACAATACAATAGCTATTCTTCACTATTAACCGTTAACGAAACGATAAAGTAAACGGTGATTCACTAGGCAATGATTAGGCGATGATCATCATGTACTCAACCAGTGATCATCAGGATTCATTAGGCCAGGAATTAGCGATCATCAGTTTGCATTGGATAGTTCAAGATTTGCCATTGCTCATCAGAAGTGAACCATCAAAAGCTGGGAGACAATTGGCAATTCTCAGTTAGAACATCCTCATCACTAGCAAGAATTGGCCATCATGAACCACAACTAACAGCAATTAACAGGAATCTATTGATTTGAATCTATCAAGATGAATCTATCAGCTATTCATTAGCTAGTGGATGAATCTAGCCTATTGATAAATCTATTCATGACTAGTTAATCATTAGTCATAGGTGATCAATAGATCCACTTAGCTGCCGCTATTAGCTGCCACTGGATCAGCCAATGGATCCAAGCCCTGGCCCTTCGAGGTTTAGATTGTCCTGAGATCAACCCAGTGCCTGTGGAGTACGAACGCGTGAACGGCAGCTGGGTCTGTGCGGCTGGCTACGCTGGGTCAGTGCAGGCACAGCTGGGGATGGTGGGTCATGGCTGGTGAAGGAACCGACAACTGGATGCTGATGGGTGAAACATGCTTAAGGAACCCATGCAACTGGCGGGTTCACAGGTGCTGGCTCAAGAAACTTATCAAACTGATGGGTCAAGCACAGGTAGAGTTGGTAGAGTCAGCTCTTTCCGCCAGTTTTTTTCCATTGGTCGTTCCGTATGGGTCGTTCAACCATTAGATATTTGCCATCATGACGAAACATTTTGAACCATCACCACGCATGATGATAACTCCATCAAGCATCAATCACATCACCGCTTGTCCCCTGAACCATGGTCAATCAAGTCACCAACCACCATTTCCCACCCTTCACCACCACTAACCACCACTAACCACCACTTTTACGCTTTACCCGTAATGTAGCGCTGGCTACTGTACACCACCCCGACGATGTGTGAGTGATGAACAAAGACGATGCCCTTGAGCGAATGAAGACACTGCAAATGTGGCATGAAAACTGTACAACGTACACCGCAGAGGCAACAAGTGAGCAAAAACATCCAAAAATGAGAGAAACGAACATAAACAAAAAATATATCACACAGCTATATGCTGGGATCGCTTAGGTGAAAGGATCCAGCAAGATTCCTCCTCTTACCCGTGGCCGTGTTGAAATATCCTGCCAGAATACGATAGGGAACAACCCCATGTACCAGCTTAGGTCGTTGGCTAAGACTCGCATGCCACAGTCGATAGCCGACCCTTTTCAAGCTACGGGAATAACAAAAGGCCAAAAAGTTGAGGGAGGTTAATCGCCCAAAAAACCACCTGCAGAACCGAGTCCACACAGCAGACTGCAACGAAAGGGATCTACAGGCTGAATCAGCTAAGGGATGGTCACCACGAAGACGGTAGGAAGGTCTCCCACCCCTAACACTACGGTTCCTATTGACCTGAACGGCTAAACCACTAACCACCACTAACCACCACTAACCATCACTAACCACCACTAACCACCATGAATCACATCATCCGACCATCAACACATTGCCATTCACCATCCAACCACCAGAGTCCGCAGGTGGATTGCTATCTCAGCAGCTACTGTTCTTCGGAGCCAAGCCTGGAAGGCTGCAACCAAGAGGACACGGCACAGCCAGCAGGGCAGCCGCCATGGCAGCGGGTTGTTACCCATGGCACTGATTCACAACGGATGGCTGCTGGTTGATGGTTTGATGGGGGCTAGGCTTGGTGGATTGATAGTCGAATCATGGATGACCAAGTTGGTAAAAGTTGATAAGAATGATCTATAGTGGTTTTATGGCAGCTATAAATCATGGTTGAAGACGAAGCTGGTGAATCAATCCCATCTTTCGCAACGAAAAATGCAGCTATTATTCTCATCATTCCTGGTGAATGTCAGCTGATGTTTTTGGTCAACAGGAACCTTCCGGGTTTCCTCGGCTCAAGTTCCGGTCAGCTCGGGGGGTACCAGGAGCCGTGCTTCCCCATTCAGCTGGACCAGTGCGTCTTCGACCTCAGCCGTTGTCCAGGCCGGTCTGGGCACGCCTTTGTTGAGAAATTTGTGGAACCGAACCATGGCTGCCATGGCTACTGGGTGCATAGCTTCGGTGTTTCTAGGGAACCACAAAGCTATGGATAGTTTGTGAAATATAAATCATTACGGGATCCCAAAACCATCATATTTCTACATTTGCGTTAATATGTGCATACAGAAAATATGTAGCGCCCATTGGTTTCTTGAATGCCATTCCTACTCAACCACTGGGACTTGCAGAAGTTTCCGCAGACACTTGCAGTGGCGACCATAGAGAGCTGCACTGCAGCGGCTGTGAGGGAGCTTGGGTCGCTCGAGTCAGGGAACTTGGTGAGGCCCAAGCTTGGACAGTCTGACGCCGAGCGTGGAAGGAACAGAATGGACCGTGTAACGAGGCATGCCCTGCATCCACGGTGAAAGTGGTCCTGGGACGTGCGCCCTCGTCTCCACTTTGTCCTGGACAGTGCTCGGGTGGCTGATGAACAGTATTGCAATCTTGAAGGCTTATGCTGCTTGGATCGATCTTTTTACCAAGACAGCAAGGACCTGTAAGATGCCATTCATCAGTCGAGGTTTTGCAAGTTGAGTCTGATCCTTGCGATGGTTGACGGCTTGTTGCGGCCTGTCGCCAAACGTTGCTGATCTGGGTACTCCAAGACAGGAGTATCGCACGGTCAGTGATGATGAGACTGACAAGGGTGTCAACCATGCTGCTGGTGGATGAATCCTGGTGCAATCCTTGGACTGCTTTGTGTATCAATATGGCTGTTTCTCAAAATGGGGAACCCAAAAATTGACGATTTATTACTACAAATGATTGATATAAGATGATTCCGGGGTACTCTTCTGTTGAGAAACCGCCACATCATCAATGGTTGTAATGATGCTATACATGGGTGGCCTGTGAAACACCAGATCTCCACTGCCCAAGCAGGCTCCGGTTCCTGCAATGTGGGCTGCAAGCCGCCCTACGAGGGAGTTGCGACACCGGGCAGATGCCCCACAGGAGCAGCAGCTGAAGCATGATGCACCAGTGATGCCACAGGGGTCAACCAGTTCATCATGGTCATGGTGATTTGAACGGGAAGTAATCTACTATTTAGAATGGTAATGATGATTCCACAGGGGTCAAGTGCTTCATCATCACAACAGGCCCAGCTTGCACTGCTCGGACTTGGTTCATGGTAATCATGATTCGAACTGGTGATCTAAAGGAGCCTGTGAATTCACCTTCAAGTGAAATAACGTGAAAAATCAATGACTTATAGCATCTTATAGTGGCTTTACTTTACCTTGAAATAACGGCAATTTTTGGCTTCCAGGTGAATCTACCATTAGTCATGATTAATCATCATCAGCCAAGATGATCCCTGATGAAAGATCATCAGGCATCATGAACGACCGTGCCACAACATGAATCATCAACCATCATAATCCGCATCATCAGCCGTTTGATCCAGAGTCAGCACCTACACCGTGGCATCGCCATCCACGACAACCACTTTCTTGCAGCCGAGCTGTAGCATCTACCATCAGAGATGCCAGGGACTGAAGCTGCACAGGAAATCTGGTGCCCAATCTCTGGCCCACGTTCAGCCTCCCGGAGTGCGCCCTCCCGGAGAACTGCGTGGATCCTTTGCCCATCCCAGTGGGCTATGAGCCTCGGCGAGGGGTAGACCTCAGTGCTGGATGAGCTGCTGATGGTGCTTGGACCAAGGTGACGATCTATCATTTGCACTAGGGCAAACATACCTGGAAGTAGAAAAATCCACTATTTACAGGGGTTTCACCCACAAAAAATGGTGATTTTCAGCTTCCAGGTTTGTTTACCAGAGGTTGATATGCAACTCTCATTAACGAACTTAAAAAACTCCTAGGTACCAAATGCTATAGCGTACAGCATACTACTACCCTTCATTGTTCCTATTGCTGTTGCTGTTCTTGCTGTTAATCAATACTCATTGAGCAGACCATTCAGCCACTACCATAGCAGATTTGTCCGTTTGTTAACACTGTCAACCGCTGCTGTTCCCATGCTTACGCATCAAACAACCACCAGAATAAGCCATCATAAACAGTTTCAAACATCAGAATGATGATCGAATCATCACGCATCATTCAACTATCGATCACCATTCACCCCGCCAGTTTCACCATCTTTGAGTCACCATCACAGATTCCCCATTGTCATTTTTCCATCACTCACCACCATTCACCACCAGATGATCGAATCATCACCCATCATCACCCACCGTTCAAAAACCATACACCCATCATTCACCCATCATTCACCCATCATTCACCCATCATTCACCCATCATTCACCCATCATTCAACCATCATTCAACCATCAACAACCCACCATTCATCAGTGAATCACCATCAGTTTCACCCATCATTCAACCAATTTCAACCATCAGAATGATGATTGAATCATCAACCATCATTCAACGATCAACCATCATTCACCCATCATTAAACCCACCAGTTTCACCACCACAGCTCCCCTTTCCCAGTGTTCACCTGGCACCACCGTTGCGCCACGAAGGTGAAGACGGCGGAGGGCTGGCGCTGCGACGCGGGGTACAGCGGCACGGTGCACGTGCAGTGCGTCCTGGCGGAAGAGACCTGCGAGCAGATGCAGCCGCTGCTCACAGGTGCTGCAGGGGGGATGGGATGGGGTGGTGGTGGTGGTGAAGCTCGTGGAGAAAGTGGTGGGTTGGATGATGAAAGTGGTGAGTTCGTGCTGGTTGGATGGTGAAACTGGTGGTGGTGCCAAGTGGTGGTGAAACTTGTTGTGACAAGTGGTGGTGGTGGTTGATGAACGGTGGTTGATGATGACTAGTTGATGTTGATGAGTAGGAAAGGATGATCATCGATGAGCAATGATGGCGAACAATGGGTGATAGTGGTTAAGCACGTCCGAAATTATATCCGTTCCGTATCATTTTGGCAATATTGACTGGACCAGAGAGTTTCTCTGTTGGCTTCTAGAGTGGATTGGACATGCGACATGGGTGTGTCCTTCCAAGTGAATAGATACGTCAGTCAGGCAATGCTGTCATGCTGAATTAGGCATCACCCACGCTGAACATTGATGGGGGCTTAGCCTGGGATGGCAGCCCGGTGGCAGGTTTTGGGACTTCGTTGGATCAGGATTTCCGATGGATCAAGGATGGATCAAGCAGATAAACCTGGCATGAAGGGCGAATCACCCGGTTTTAAATTTTTGGGCTTGTACGGTCAACAAAGAGGGAATCACAATCCATAAATTTTGATTTTTGAGATCCAGAATGCGCATAGGGATTGAAACCAACTTGAAGCTTGAAATTTTTCATGGCAACACAGCCCTGTCGGTTCCACAGCCCTGTGAAGCCAACCGCGTTGCACCCGTCAGGCTGCAGTTTGATCCGACCCTGCAAGATGCCTCCTGTGGACATGTGCATCTACGACTTGGGAGAGCCTTGGATGAAAACGCAGACAAGCACTGCGCGTTGGCGATCACTGCATCACTCATCACTAGGACCATCAAATTGGATCAAGCACCATCAATTGATGCCGGCAAAACCATCACCCAAGATTGTCAACCAATAAGCATCATGAAAAACCTGGTCAACCAATAATCTAGGGTACCAACCACTAATAATCAACAACGCTGATCAACATGTACCAACCACTAATAATCAACAACCTGGTCAACCAACAATCAACATAACCAACATCAACCTACAACAATCACCATGACCAACCACAATCCCCACGCCACGTTGCCATCGTTGATCCAGCTGCAAGGCCTGTGGTGACAGCTCGGTGCCGGACGGCACCAGCTGCAAGGCCCGGTGCCGGCTGCCCTACAACGGCACCGTCACCGATGCCTACTGCCCCGAGGCGGCGCCGCCGAAGGGCGGGGGAAGTCGAGGTCGGGGGTGGTTGGAAGGAGGCTCAAGTGATGGGTACACCATGGCTTGCCATTAACATCCATTAACCATTAAGGCTTAGTACACCAATGGCCTCGGTACACCATGGCTTAATAATGGTACACCATGAGGATTCAGACTGGCTTAATAATGAGGGTTGAGCGTGGTTAGTTCAGAAGATTTCCGGAGTGATGATGGATAGATGCTGGTTGAACTGATGGATTTCTTTGGGAGTTATGGTTAGAATGATGGTTCAACTGGTCACTATGATGATCATGCTTAGTGATGATGCTTAAATGGGTGGTGAGAATGAGGGTTCAATGCTGATGGTTTGCTTACCCGTAGTGATGATGGACGATGGTTGGAGGTGGATAAGGATTCACCCAAGTGTGACTTGCCTGTTTCGCGCTGAACCTACGATTTTTTTCTGGTCTGGCTTCTCGGGTGCGTGTCGTGTGGGGGTTGCTCGAGTCCATTGCGGGGAAGATGTCTAGATGAATCAGGCATCAGGCTTCCTTTTATTATTGTTTAAAAAGAACTTGTACTGATGATGCACTGCAAACGGCGGAGAATCATGGTACGGCGGTGTATCATGGTGAGCGGTGGCCAATAATTGGTTCTTGATGGTTATGATGTCGCTTACCATGATGATTCTGCTCATGGTTAGTGATGACTTCACAGCGGTTAAGCCATGCCACTGAGTCATTCAGCCAGGGCAACACTGATCCAGACCAAGTGCTGATTTGGACGCAGCCGCAGTGTGAACTCGTTGATTGCGGGGCACCCAGAGCAGTTGGCAGTTGCCAGTGGAGTTGGAGCTGGTTGATGGTTTAAGTGTGACTTACCATGGTCCAATCAACTGCAATAATTGGTTGGTGACGATTTATCATGGTTGATGATTTATCATGGTTAATCAACTGCTAAGTGATGAAAAACGGAAGCAACTACAAGAATTGGTTGGTGACCGGCCGCTGCTTTGTTTAGGGAGGATTCGAACCTATAGTGGCAATGCCAAACTCTGTGACCCCGGCTCTCACAGTTTGCACGTGCGGAGAACACATCGCGATTCGGATCTGTCTTGTTTCATCCTGATCCTCATCATCCTCATCAACATGTTTTCATCAGATGTGTTTCTCGAATTTTTCCCCCTTTTTTCCTTGGCAACAAAAATGGATATCAACCAACCTTCAACCACCAACCCCCACCACCACCAACCTCCACCACCAACCTCCACCAACCACCGAGGCTTAGATCCGCAGCCCATCCCCGCGGGCTACACCAAGCTGCTCTCGGGCGGCTGGAGCTGCTCCGTGGGCTACACCGGGGTGGTCGATGGCTGCTGCCGCTTTGACGACATCTGCATGCCCAGGCGGGGCCCCATCGGGGGAGGGATCCGACCATGGGATCCGTGGCTGGGGATGGCGTGAAGGATGGGGCCGTGATGCCGTGATGCCGTGATGCCTCATGAAATGGTTGGAAGGGTTCGTGAATTGGGTGGCTCATGATGCTGATATTTCATGTTATTCCATGTTGATGAAGAATGGCGAATGATTGGAAAACATTGTGCATTTTTTAAGCTCAGAATATCCATAGTCATTTCTAACCATCATATCCCACACAATATCATCATTGATAGTTCCATCGTCCCGACTTCCCCAAAGAGCTCTCCAGATGCAGCGACACCGTGGTGCCAGCAGGTTATCGCTCAGCGGCTGCTATCCCATCGGGCCATGTGCCATGCCTACGCCAGACCCGTGTCAGTTCGCTGGGACTCCCAGATTTGACCAGTTCGCATCAGCGCAGGTTTTGCTTCAGAGGATGAGAGGCAACTGATCAACTGATCCAACAGGTGGTTGGTCGTTGAATCTTCGTAAATCATTTGATAATGATTTGGGATGCTTGGCTAACTCGTGGTTTTTTTTGGGTTGAAACCACCATCTTGGTAACTCATCTATCCAACTCCTATTTTTCTAGTGGAGACTCATAGGAGTTGAAACCACCATGCAGGTGGATCTCGAGTGCCAGCTCTGTTTCACACTGAGGACTTGAACGATTGCCCCACGACACCCTTGGGCTTCACCTGCAGCATCAGGCGGTGGAGTTTGCCGAAAGAAAGGTTTGAGTGGAGATGTGTCGAAGTTGCTCAAAATAGAGGTACCCCTAAACTGATTGGTTTACCAGCTATAAATGACTATTAGTGGATGATCTGGGGTACCCCTATGACTTGAGAAACACTCATTTGTCGAGGTTTTCGCAGAAAAGAGGTACACTGTGAGATTCAATTAGTCAGACGGAAGATAGTTTTATGAACATGGGCCATATGATGACCATACGTATGATGACCATACATATGATGACCAACATGTCTGTGTCCGCAGTTTCCAAATCGTTGCCTACTGGCACTGGCGTCAGGTGCCAGTTTCCCTACGAAGGCTTGCCCAGCGAAGCCAACTGTTCCGAAGGCGCAGCAGTGTCCTTTCCCAAGCGATTTTCCAACGACCGGATTTTTCCTGGGGTTAAGATGGGTTAAGCATGCTCGAATTTGCTGTCGTTTTTTTTGGGTTAACCATTGGTCATTGTAAATTCTTTGCTTTGTTTTTGAGGGATCCGCGATTACAGATCGCCAATATTTGCCAATAGGATTGTCGCTGGCGTGGTCAGAGATGGGTGCGGAGCTTTGGCAAACATTCACCAACTAGTTTAACTCTGCCCGTAATACCCTATGTATCTTCCCCAGAATTTGGTTGCTTACATCCCGATTAGATCATCGCCAAAGTTGGAGAGTTATATACATCTCGGTTCCTTCCATCCTTTTCTTCAGGGCACGCCCCATCCGTTTGCTGCTTTCACCATGGGTTTCCCAATGGAAACGCATCACCAGTGGAACATCATCCACCATCTTCGCATCACCTCACATCTTCCTGGTTGATCTCCAGGTTGATCTCCTGGCTGGTTGATCTCCACCTTGATCTCCCTGGTTGATCCCCTGGTGGATCAGCATCTCCGAAGGTTGATCAGCATCTCCCCTGGTTGATCAGCAGCTGCTATCCCCCAGACCTCTCCTGGTTGATCCCCTGGTGGATCAGCACCTTCCCCAGACCTCCCCACCTCCTCCCCCTCGGTGTTCGCCAGGCCCCGGCGCCTTGCCCTTGGCAGAGCGCAGCTTGAAGATGCCGGCGCCGCGCTGCGCGGGCCAAGGTGGTGACACGGTGATCTTGCCGCAGCGACTGGGCGAAGAACTGGGGTGAGGAAATGATCTTATGGATCACCGTGTCTTATGGATCACCCATAGAAGGTTCACCTCAACCAGGAAGTGGTGATGTCTATAGAAGGACTGGAAGATGTTGATCTTTGAGATGTTCTCTGGATGATCGATCTTGTGGGTCGATCTTTGGTTGATCAGTTTGGGTTTGGTTGATCATCAACACCAAAGGATGTTGATGGTTAGTCAGCTTTAGTAATGGTGGATGCACCTTGGTGATTGAGAATGGTTGATATTTGATCAACCTTCATTGAAAATGGTTGGATGGATGGTTGACCATCGGGGCGATCGTGGTTGAGAATGGTGGATGGTAGATCAACCCTGCTGAATCAAGACTTGGTTAATGATGCTTGATGAGTGTGGTGTGTACTGGCTGTATTTCACACAGATGGTGCTTGATCATCTCTTCATCTTTTATCTAAACATCTCATCTAAATTTCTCTCCCCATCCCTTCCCCATCCCATCTCCCCCACCTCTGAGGCAGCTGTTCTACGAGTTGCCAGGGTGCGTCTGTCCGGATCCCTTCGTGACGCCGGAGGGCTACGAGAAGAACGAGACCAGCGGGGCCTGGATCTGCGCCCGGGGCTACGCCGGGGACCCGGTGCTGCTGTGCCAAGACGAGGATCGATGCCTCCCGGAGCCCACGCTGAGAGGATGCCTTCCCCTCCAACAATGCAAGGAACCCGAGGTGCCCGGGGAAGGGAGGGGGGGAAGGTGGGGAGGGAGGGAGTAGGGTTGAAGGAGGGAGGGAAGGGTTGAAGGAGGGAGAGGAAGGAGGAGGGGAATGAGGTTGGGTTTTAGGGGTCAGAAGTGGGTTGGAAGTGGTGGGGAAGGTTGCACTCAAGAGACTGCAGGGGTGTTAGGCAGAGAACTGAAGTGAAGTGACGATCAGGGGCCACGGTTGGTTGAATGCTCAGCAGCCATCATCAGTGGCTTCTCCTGGTGTTTGCAACACCGAATACTAGCGCAACCAACATTGAGAACGTCAACCATGATTTCAGCCATTCGTTTGAAGCAATACTATCAGCACATTAACGAGGGCAGTCAATTTTTTCAGCATTGGTAGTCATCGTTTGCGATTAACCATGATTCACTGGGATTACCAATCGTCAGCACCCAATCACCAACCATAAGCCGTGACACGCCATCATTAATTCACAATCATTGACCATCATTAACCAACATTGACCAATGGTTTGTGATGGCTAATGGTTGGTGATGGCTATTGACCAGCTGGTTACATTATCAGCTTATTAGCCAGCATTAACCAGCTCATCATCCAGCCTATCAACCACCATTAACCAGCTCATTACCAAGCTTATTAACCATCATTAACCATCCATGAACCACCCCAGCATGAGCAACTGCCTGTCGCTCCAGGTGGATCCAGAGGATCGCTGTCGCTACGACATCAGCGACTGCATCCAATATCCTCCCCGAGCGGGTCACACCTGCATCATCCGATGTACCTTGGACTTCCCCTTGGGGACACCGAAGGTAGAGAGCTATCCCCCCAGCCACTGGAAGTTCTTGTCCTTGCCACTTTTTGCTGTTGGAGTTTTTTAGGGAAGATTGTTTTTGCATTTTTTGAAGATTCTGTGGAACATTCTTCATGGAGCCCTGTAGATTGCCAATTGGCAGTGACACGGTTTCTACTTGGAAGCATGCGACTTTTGGGTTTGCTGAACATTTCTGAACTTGGGACATGTATAGAATTTCATGAAACTGTTCTGAGATCACCAAGAAGTAGCTCAAAGATATCATGACCCAACTGTCCGTTTGTTTGGTTGACATGTCGCTGCCCTTGATCATCATCTGCAGCATGCTCACAGTTGCGCGGACTGCCAAACCATGAAGAAGAAGAAGTGGTGCATCGTCCATTAAAAAACCATCAAACATATAAGATTTGATGAGGGGTTATATCTTGATGTCATCTATTCTTAGGCATCTAAACTCCACCAAAATGCCTACTATAGGTCTCACACCATCCTTCCATGGCTCCATGGCTGCCTCCAAGGCAGTGCTCCTTACGAGGGCACCTTCGGTTTCGCTGGGTGCCCTGCGGACAACACGGTCTTCAACCGGAGCTCGGAGTGGTTGGACGACGTGGCGAAGCCACAATGCGAGCTGAGTTGTCCAGATCCTTCGGATGTTCCATTTGGCTTCATCTACATCATGTGCCGAAGCCCAGCGGGTGGGGTGGTTGGGGTGGATGGGGGAGAAGCCCAAGTCTTGAGTGGTGGATTTGGGTTCGAGGCTGGGGGTGGATGGTGATGGTTGACATCGAAGCAGAATTTTCAACTACAGTAGCTGGATCTCATACATCTAATCCATAGATTAACTAAAATGTAGAGAAAAGAAAATCCACAACGTCTCAACTGTGGAAGTATTCGATCTAAAGAAATTCCAAGGTACTGGATCCTGTGAGATCTCCAAGTTTCCACAGTGGAATTCCTAAAAAAAATTACATCCAACTTTAACTATCCAAATGCCAATTAGATCTAAAGAAATTCAAAAGTATTGGATCCTAAAGTTTGGAACTAATAAAAAATCCCATTAGATCTGATAAGAAAACTACATCCAACATCTATGAGATCTAACTTCCAAGCTATTGATCTCAAGCTGTGCGCCCGAGGCCGGAGGGCTACATGAAAGATTCGGATCCTTGGCGAGACGGTGCCATAGCATTGATGATGGTACCACTACCGTGGCGATTAGTGGAATCAGTGGATGAATGGTGATTTATGGAGGTCCCTACTAGGAAAATCTAGAAATTATATAGTAGTTCTTACTGGTGGATTCGCGGCGATTAGTGGAACGATGGTGCTTACTGACGGTGCTTACTGCTGGTGATGAATGATGAAGAATGATGGTGGAGCTAAGAGCGAGTGATCAGTGTTTCTTGATCAGGGTTACTAGTTGGACAGGAGAGCCATCGCACAATACCGGATGTGTCAAAGGAGTATTCTTTCCACATCTTTTCATGTGGGAAAAAACATGTTTCCACCGCTCAAGCGGTAGGTGGTAGTTCACCTCCGAATCCTTGCGCCGAGGCCAACAATTGGGCGTGCGCCCCCGGCTACGCAGGAACTGTGTACTTCCACTGTTCCTTTGGACCCAATTGCACCTTGATCAACGAACCTGCTGGTGGCTTGGCGGCTTGCTGACCTCCAGGGAATTTGGTCCTTGTCGACCCGATCGTTTGGTCCAATATTTGTATCGATTTCATATCAATATGTGTCAAGAGCATCAAATTACATGACATCATCTCTATCACCAAGTCACTTCATCTTCATTATCCTTCACCATCCAGAGGTTCAGTGCCAAATGTTGAACCAATTCCTGGCAGTGGACATCCCCGGTACCTGACCCTCAGTGCCCTGGGCGACCTCCACCGCGTCGTGGACCCGTCGTTGCTGAGGCTGTCTGCCTTTCGCCTTGTGCAACGGGCTGATCACGACCTCAGCCTTGGACAACTGCAGTTTGGACACCAGGCTCTGCGACGGCTCCTTGGCTCGTGGCGGTTGGCAACGTAGGTTCCATGGTGGACCCCCCAAGGGTGGATCAGCCATGGAACCTGGTGGTTGACCATGAGTCTATGTCGGGTTGGTGAACCAACAGTCTATCGAATCATTCTCTTTGATCAAAGCCTATCAACGTTGATGATTCTTGTTGTCAACCACTGTTGATGCGGGGTGATTTACAGGCACCATGAGGATTGGTATGACCAACAATGATCGGCAGCGTCATCATTGACCATGATCGATAACTACGATTACCATGATCAATACAATGATCATCAGCTAAGTAGCTATTATCAGTGCGATCATTCTCAAGAATGATTACCCAGTTGTTGATTGATGCTTAATAATCAACCAACAATCATTGTGAGTACTGATAATGACTAATGATTGACATGACCACTGGTCAATGATTACCCCACAATGCAATGATTACGATCCCACCAATATCAACAATCGATTATCACTAATGACCAACCCGCAACCATTGTCATTTATGACATGATCAACCACTATCGACAATAAATACATGATCAATATGATCAATCACCATATCAATGCACCATGATCGACAATGATTATGATCAAATCATTAATCATCAAATCTCAAATCATGATTCATCAAATCATGGTTATAATCATGATCATAATCAATGGTTGACCACCTAAGCATCAAATCATGAATCATCAAATCCGCCATCCCGAGGAATTGGTCCTGGCATTTCGTGCAACATCCACTGCAAGCCGCCCTACGTGGGGCCACCAGGTGGACAGAAAGGGAGAGAATTGAGTTTCATGCTTTTATTCATGCAAGAAAAACTGTGAATAGCTAGAAAAATCATGCGCTCGACTCAGATTCTTAGCCAGACCTGTGAATCTGAGACTGTTTTTTGTTCACGCAAGAAAAACTGATGTGTCTGAACTTCCAAAACGAAGTTGGTTCATGCTGGTTGGTTGATATCCAGCGCTGGGGAGCCAGGAGAAGCCATCTGCCCCTACAACAACACCGACCCGCTTCAGCAGGCCTGGGGAACCTTGCACCGTTTCGTGCACCTGGGAGGGTTGCACCAGGGGCCACGATAGGCTCCATCTACATGGTGAATGGTCAACGGTTAATGGATGACCATGAATGGTTAATCTACATGGGTGAATGGTTGTTGAATGATGGTGGCTTCATGGTTGAATTGATGGTTCATTCATGGTTGATCCCGGTTGATGGTGGGGGGTCGTTGATGGTTGGTTTCGGTGACTCATCGCTAGCAGATGAAAACAACAGCATCGCTGCGACCTGCCAGGTGGAGTGGGTCTACCTGCCAGCCTGCTACTGCCCGGACACCTGTCAGGCCAGGGCGAACAGACCCTCCCCGCAGTGACACCGTGCCAGTGACATCCGCCGTTGGGAAACGCGCAGCGCTTTCCCCTCGCAGGAACAGGAGGGCTATCTGAAGATCGTGGAAGACCCCAGTTGGACCCTGAGACGGGCTGTGGCCATGTGGGTGAACCCCATAGGTGTTGACAATTTAGGTGTGCCCACAAGGTATTGATGCCAAAAGCTTCAAGAAAGTGACGGGAAGTATGGGATCAAGGTTGCTAAGGTGATCTGCATCAGTTGTTCTACACATTGGTTGCAACCAGAATGCCACTAGTTCAACTTTCATCACCAGGATCAACCAGTGAAAAAACACATGAACCAGTAGTCAGTAGTCAGCATAGTAGTCACCAAAGTCACCATCGAAGTCACCATAGAAGTCACCATGGTAGTCACCCGAGTAGTGGCTAGCTGGTGAACCACTGAAAACTTGGTATGCTCTAAGGCATCTACTTCCGAAGACTCTTCCACTTGGGAGCCGCAGCGGGGCCCTTGGAGTGTGGACCCGGATGATGGTTGAGGATCATTGATTGATGCTTGAAAATGATGATGAATGATGATAAATGTTGGTTGATAGGGTTAATTCAGATTTCATGGTTTGTTTCATGCTTAAGAGTTCTTGTTTCACAAAATCATCGTTGAAACCCTCAAAAACGATGCGGCTCATCACGATGAAGGGCTATTTTTTCCAGCATTAGGCTTACACCCCTCGGATTCAACGGATTCCCAAGCTGACCACGCCCTAGGACGCAGCTGGGCCCTTCAAATGTGCCGATGGTTGGCTGGGAGATCCACTCCTGGAGTGCAGGAGATGCCCGGCGATCTGCTCGAGCCAATGGCTTCCATGGTGTGTTCCAAGCTTGCCAATGGCCAAGTGATGGTTAGTTTTGGTTGATTAGCTGGTTGATGATTCTAAGTCTAACTGATGGTTAGTGGTGGTTGACTAATTAGGTGGTTAACGGTGGTTGGCAATGGTTCATGAACTAGCTGTTGAAAGGTCAATGGTTCATTGATGGCTAATGATGGTTTCCGTTGATATCATCATCACATTGCTGGTGTACAGCTCATCAGGACCAATCATCAACCACTTTCATCATCATCATCATCATCCTCATCCTCATCATCCTCATCCTCCTCCTCCTCCTCATCATCATCATCATCATCATCATCATCATCATCGTCATCGTCATCGTCATCGTCATCGTCATCGTCATCATCATCATCATCATCATCATCATCATCATCATCATGCCCATAACATTGTCCACTCAATCAACATACTTAGCAACTGTAAGCCTTAGCCATTGTCAACCATCATTATTCGGCAACATTAACATCTACCATCATTGTTCATGATCCCGCATTATCGACAACAGCCCCGTAACCATGAAAAACCATCATTGGCAACCATCGTGAATAAGTATCATAGTCCTCAGTCCTCAGGACAAAAATCCTCAAATTAGCAACCATCATTGACAATAGCCACCAACAAGCACCATTGGCCCACCAACAACCACCCTGAAGCATGACCCCCCTGCTGTTGTCGTTGCTTAGCTTTGCAGCAGGATGGGCAGCGAATGCTTCGACGAAGTAACCCTCTTTGGTTGTGATCAAATCAAGCCCTGTCGGGAGACCTCAGTTGAAAGCGGTTGGGCATTCAACGGCTGGGGGATGGTGAATGGAGTTGAGTCATGGATAAACCCAATTGTGATTATGAACGGAGTTGAGTCGTGGGTATGGATAAATCCATGGTTTCTTGGTTGAGAATGATGGAGAAGCCATCATTGTGTTGGCAACAAGATGGTTGAAAGATGATGTTCAAGGATGCTTGATAATAATGCTTGAATGATGGTAAACGATGAAGAAGCAAAAAGTTAGGGTCGACATTTCCAATTCTGCAAGTTGGCAGATCACAGATTCCAGCGACAAGAGTTTCTCCCAAATCCCTGACTGGTTTGGAGATGGGTCATACCCCAACCCTGGACACGGGTTGCCATGGCTCACCACAGCAGTTCCTGACTCCCAGGCATTGCGCCCATGTTGTCTCAGCACATGGCATTTCTGGACTTGGACAATAGCAGCGAGATTGAGCCCTTGCCCTTCCTGGTGGGGAAGCCACAGAAACGCAGCAGAGTCCCGGTGGATTTCCCCACTTTGATTGGACTTGTTGTTTGTTGACTTGGTCAGGTTGGTGGCTTTCCATGAAGTGCCAGGTTGTTGTTTCGAAACGGTTCAACTCTTCAACCCCAATTTTTCAACAACAACTTCAAAGTAAGAAGGACCAGATTAATAGCAGATTGAGAAGCACCAAGCGATTTTTCCAGTCGTTTCTTGTTCCCCAGATGATGAAGCTGTCCACAGTCGCTGGAAGGGTATCGTCCTGATGCCACAGAGGCCATGAATCATTGCTACCCAAGTGATGATCTAACCATGCCCAACCCTCCATGAGTCATTCTCAATCTCATTCATCACCATTCATCATCATGATAGACTGGTAAGCACAAACCATTCATCACCAAGAATCAATGAGTCCAACCCAATTTAGTAAGCATCATTAACCATCAACCATCAACCATGACCCATTCATCACCATCAACCCATGCTTCTACCCATCCGTAACCATCATCCGCCATCCTCTGCAGCCAGGAAGAGGCGCAATTCGCCGCGGCGAACCCCGGAGCGGTGGTGCCCTGGGCTCCTTGGATCCGCGGCAAAGGTGTGACCACGTCATGTGAGATCGGCTGATAGCTATGAGTTGACCACATTAGACACGCGTGAAATGATGCAATCCACCCAGCTCCACGTGTCAAAGTACACGCATTGTTTGGAAATAAGTATGAGTACAGCAATGTGGGAAAGCTTTAAGAACTGAGGTTTCTGAATACATCCGAGGCAATTGTCAATCTACAGATCTGAGGCATCAGATTTCAAAATTTTGATCGGATCTACAGCTGTCATGTGATGTTCATGTCAAGTCCAATAAACACCTGAAGTAGTACTTATCAAAAGACTCCTTACATAAACTACTCACATCACTACCAAAAATCATCATAAACTAAAGATTCATGACGTAAACTCAAGATTTTGATGCAGAAACATGATCTTACATGATCTTACATCACTAGATCTTACCAAAGATTGCTACTTAAGTCATGGGTAGATCTTGTTGACCAAAGATTCCTGTGATGTCACGTAGCCCACCGGAGCTCCTCAGCTCGTAGCCGATCTCCCGCAGGGACCGTCGCGGCGCCGAGATCCCGAGGTCAACGGAGCTCAAGACCTGGTCCCGGAGCATTGCATGTGAGCCCTGCAAGGACCTAGGAGACATGTTAGGAGTTGAGATGTCATGGTTTTGATATATATGATATCCATCTGAATATCTCTGACCATTTATATGATCCATTTAATAAGTTTATATGATGATCTAATTTATATGGTTCATTGATATATTAGATTTCATGAGTCTGAATGAATATCCATCTGGATATTAACTATTGAGATTTAATGATGTGGATTTAATGAGTTTGAATCTATGATTAATGATGTTTTATATATGAGACTATGTATAATTAGTGTTTATTTAGTCCTATAGGTTTAAGAAGCATATAGTATGTGTTTATGTGATGTGTATTTGTAGGATACAGTATAGGTCTAACTAAATATGTCATTCACAATATGTTGTGCAAATTCACTATAAGTTCCAACAATAAGTTTAACTAAATATTTGTGCAACTTGTGTCGTTTCACTATTTTGTGCAAACTTTGAGTGGAACAGTTCACGACCTGAAACAGTCCCACCGCTCAGGTACGACCTGTCCGACTGCTATGAAGTGGAAGTGGGTTCTGCCTGCAAGGCCCGTCAGTTGCCATTTTAGTGGAGCTGTCACAAGGTTTCCAGTCAGAAGCTGCTTCTTGTCAGGCGGCACCACTGGGCTTTCAGAATTCTCATCCTCCATTTTCTTGAATTTCCTTCAGGAGTTTCTTCCAGGAATCTCCAAACATTGCTTGGCATTTCCTCCAGTTTCTGGTTCGAAGTGTTGGAACTTCCCGTTGTGTTAGGTCAGTTGCCTGTGGCCCCTGTTGCCGGACCAAACCGAAGCGACCTGCCCGGACATGAACGTCCAAGCGTGGGCGACTCAGCACCTCCCGGGGTCACGTCTCGCGGCACAGCATTTTCCTCTGAGGAAGCGTATGGTGGACTGGAGAAAACCTGAGTGCGCTGGGAGCCCTGTCAGTGGCACATTCTTCCCTAGGAGCTGGGACCTATTAATGAGAGGAACATTGCTCAGTGAGTCAGTTCTGAGTTGGTTGCTGTTGATGGACTGGGAAGACTTGCTATGGAAAAACTCCTGGTGTTCTTCAAGGCTATTCGTCAGTTTCTAGCTGGTTTGTCGATGTTCCCGCTGCATTTTTGTTTCCAGCATCCCGTTTGGACACTCCGAGGTTCTGGGTCAATGCATTGATCCCAATCCCTTGCCCGAAGGGATGGAAAAGCCCGGAGCTCAGGGAGAACATCAACGACCATCAGACAGGGGACAGCCATGGATAGCTTGTGAACTTCACAAGAAGAATCACTTGATCTGCAAGATCCGCTGCACCAGCATCCATCATCAATCATGAACCACTAGTGAATGATCATCATCAACCACTAGTGCTCATCATCAAACACTGGTGATCCAACCACTTGTGCTCATCATCAACCACTAACCATCATCCTCATCAACCACTAACCATCAACCACCAGTGCTCATCATGAAGCATAGCTTCACCACCAGAAACCACGAGGCTTAACCCAGCCACGGCCGAGGACCCACGAGGGCTACCGTTGCGCCTTGGGCTACGCGGGGGACATCGACTTCCAATGCATCACCAGCCCCACCCACGAAGGCTGTGGAACCCGAGCAGTACCTCAAGGCTGGTCATGGTGGGAAGTGATGGTGGTGACAGCTTGGTTGCATGGGATGTGATGTTGGTTGGTTGCATGTTACATGTATTGTATAGGTTGGATTTCGGTTGTCAAAAGGTTGGTGATGTTGCTGAGTAAAGTTGATTTGCAGACTTGACATGTTGGCTGCATGTTGCTTATACGGTGGTTGGTTGATTATTGTGGCTTGTCAAGCCACCCTGATTGACAGCTGTGTGTATGGTAACTCCTGGGGAAGACCCATGATCCTCAGTGTTGATAAATCACAGGGAGTTCCCACGGCTTGGATTCATCCCGGGGTCTGCCTTTGAGTTGAAACAGCCTGGGCCACAGGCTGTCGAAAGATGCAATCCTGCACGGCAACTTGGCTGCTGATCTCCAAGAATTGGTCTATGATGTCCTGAAGGAACTGTTGCAAAAACACTTAAACAGTTGTAACCTTAACCCCAGGATGAACACCAGCTGTTGTATTGTTGTTCCGGTTGATATCAATTGTTCCCGCCACTGCCGATTACAACCAGTAAGATTTGAACTCTTGTAGCAGCTTGCTATGCTTATAGCAACCAGTGTTTCCAAAGTTTCCAACCCAGTTGCTATCACCAGTTTCGCGACCAGTTACGTTGGAACTGCCATAACTATGCTGATATCACATTATAGTTGTAACTTGTAACTTGTAGCTAGTGGTCAAACCAGAATGGTTGCCGTAAAACTATAATGATGAGTGAAAACTAACTATTATAACACTTTAATAATTGCTGATAACTAACTATTTCACCATTCTGGTTGCCATACCTGCAACAAAATTGGTTGTCACTGCTCCAATGCTTGGAGTTCTCACGGCTTTCGTTGGAGCTGCCGCAGCTGCCTCCAAGCCACGTGGCGGAGGCTCCGGTGGTGGACCCGTGCAGTCACGACGTGTCGGACTGTGCGTCTGTGCCTGGGACTTCACGATGGGTGGCGAGGAGGGTCGTAGGGTGTGGCAAAAACATGAGGGAAGAAGATTCGAAAGTTATAGGTGATTCATTGGTGGTTCGTTGGTGGTTCATTGGTTTCAATCATTCCTTTTTTCATCATTTTCTCATCATCTTTCCCTGGTGAAATTGGTCTCCACTGATGGGTTCACCGCCAGCCCCATGGGATTCCCTGCGGTGGCGACCAATCCATCGCAGCTCTCAGCAAGGTTCCCACAGGAGGCAGCTGTGTGGCATCTGGCCAGCAAGCAGCTCTGGTTGGGGACTGCTGGGGCTGCTGGGGCTGGTGGTGATGCCTTGCCCAGGGGATCTGCTTGGGATGAGGTCACCAGCTGTAGAAACTCAGAAGATGGATGAAACAAAGAAATGATGATCGGAACAGAGTTGGAACGGAGTTGGGATGTTTGGGAAATGGGTTGGAAACATCCGACAAATCATCATTTTCGTTGGGGAATCTCCATGGTGTCGTTGGGTGCGCCACATTTCAGATCTGCTCAGATACGCTGCCGATTTCCCTTCTCCGGCTTCAGTACAGTTGGAAGGCGGACGACTTGGGAGCAGCAATTTCTGCAACTTCTCCAACTGGTCCCCCCTTTGCAAGTCCATTACTTTGCAGTGACATCTTTGGATCTTGGATGTTCATACAAGTTGCTCAGGAACATGAGAAAAATGGCTGATCCTCAGATCCCCAGCATCGCCAGTTGCCCCATGGACAACACCATCGTGGACCGCCCTGTGGACTGGACGCAGCAGGTGCCAACGGAACAGCCACCGGGTGGAAACGGCTGCACTGTGCCACCGCAACACGCGGTGCCAGGAA
>VSDK01007496.1:202130-215152 GCA_009767595.1 Symbiodinium kawagutii | reverse complement strand
GGGTGCCGGGTGTGGGGGGTTAGCCACTGGCAAGAGACGCCACTAGCATCATTGGACAGATAGCTGTTGACCAGTGACAACCAGTGACGAACCTTGTAACGACTCGGCTCCAAGGCCATTGGCAGGGATGGAAGCTTCATCTGCGCTCGCGGTTACGTGTCTTGGCGGATACAGATGCCCAGTTGCACTTGTCTGGGGATGCTCACAGAGAAACCGTTGCTCACGCAAAATCTACCTGAAAATCACACAGAGGTCTGATCAGCGTACAGGAAAAGCGTTTCTTAGAGCAGGGAACCCCCAAAAATGGTTGGTTTGTCACTAAAAATGCTGTAATTATTAATGGATGATCTGGGGAGTCCTTATTTTGAGAAACGCCCATTTAAGTGTTCTGCCAAACGCATGGTTCAGGCCCCCCACATGTGTCCATGACAAGTATGGCTGATCATGGATCATCACAAAAGCAAGTGACCAGGAGTTGTTGGTTATGGTTAGCAACTATCATGTGATGTTTCTAAATACTTGTTGACATTGTTGCTTTTTGTTGACTATCGTTGATTTACTTTCATTGATATTTGTTTTCTGCTGCCTGTCAACACTCAATGTTAGCCATTTTTTGCCATTTTGCTTTGCTGATGATGTTGTGATTCAATGTCGATGGCTGCATTTTGTTCCTCATCCTGCGCAACAATAACACTTATCAACATTGACAATCATTGGACACCGTTCATTCAAACCAGAACATCTTGCTGACTAAGCCCAGGATGTTGATCATCATTGAAAACCAGATACTGCTTCTGAAAAAAAATCACTATTGCTTCTCATTAGTCCAGATATGTCCAGATCATCAGATCATCAGATCATCAGATCATCCCATGTTCCACTCATCCACCCTGCGCCTGCCCCTGCACCCTCCTGCACCCCCTGCGCCCCGCCAGATGGGTTCGGTCACGACGTCCTGCAGCCACGATCCCAACAACGACTGCGCGGCCAACGAGCTGAGCTTCGAGGGGTGCGGACCAGGGGAACGATGCGACGCTGGAGGGCGTGGTTGATGGGCTCATGGTGGATGGATGGATGGAGATGGATGGAGATGGATGATGAAGATAGTTGAGGAGCATGATCGATGCATTCACTGCTAGTAACTGCTAGTAGTGATTAAACTTTCACTTTTGGATGCATTCATTGAGTGCATTCATTGCTAGTAGGGATAGGTTCTCCTTGTGTTGAGTGGCTGAGTGGCTGCCTTGATGATGGCTGGCGCCAGGTGCGTCCCAAGCCGCAGCTGCAACCGATGCCTGGATCCGGATCCGCTGCCACCGGGCTATGCACCTGGGCCGCAGACCGGTGGAGCCCCTGCGCTAAGGCACAACGAGGCACAACGAGGCGCTTAGTGGTAGATGATGAGCTCATGAGTTACCCTGGTGGCTCAGGATGAGCTTATGAGTTGGTGAGTGGTTCATGTGGTTAGATGTGGCTGGTAGATGATGCTGGTTGATGATGGTTGATGATGCTTCACCAGGTGTCATGAATCATCAATCGGTTTTGGCTCAAGCCGAGGATTTCAACTGCGCCAACGTCAGTCATCATTTCCGGAGACTTCCGGTCATCGTTTCTAGATCATGACCAAATCAGTCTGGTTCTGCGCCATGGTGTCCGTGTTTCTCACCATAGCACTGCAGGGCTGCGGCAATACAACCTACAACAGCCTAGATGAAGCCCTTGCCGGGCTTTGTGATGGTTCATCATGCCCCGAATCGTGCACGTGCTGCGTGACTGCTTGTTACGAACGTGGCGAAACTTGTGCCAAAGACTTTGCCAACGGTCTCAAGCCACACGAGTCCGGAGAGACCTGCAACTGCTGTGAATGGTACTCAGACGAAGAGTTCAGTCCAGAGGAACATTGTTTCTCTTCACGTAACCTGGGCCATTGTGGGCATCAGTACTGGGACAACGAGAGAGCACAGTGCGAAAAGTACAGCAGTACATGTGGATCTGGCTTCGTCGGACCCTCAACAAAACCATGAGGGTCATGAGGGGCTGAGGTTTTCGCAGTGGGGCAACCCCAAGTGCAACGCGACGTGTAGAGGTTTCATCAGCTTTCACTGAGTGTTACTGGAGTATCGCCTCAAATGAGGAGCCAGTCGACAAGCTGCAGTCGGTTTTCGCGTGATAAAATGATCAACCGGCATGTCTCCATCACTGTCCACCAGCAATGACCAGTAATGATTTTCTGGTTGTAAGCTACTATCCACCATGACTTACCGCCCAATCATGGTTTAGCCGCTTAGCCATACTTTATCAATCATCATCAAACACCACCCATCACATTCTGGGTGGTTCTTGACCATCATATTGACATCAGCCAGCATTTAACCACCATGAACTAGCAGAAATCATCGCTATCCACCATGGTCCACCATCAACGGTCCCCAACTGCCACCACTACCGGTTGTTAAGGCCATAGTCCGACCATCAACCATAGTCATATGAGTCATAACCACCGTTTTTACCTACCACAGTCACAAGTCTAGTTGAACCCACAAGTTTCTCACTAAATCAGTTTCCGAAAGATAGACATTCTGAAAGATAGAGATTCACATAGATTCACCATTCTCATCACCTGAATCCAACCAATCCAACCAATCCAACCACCCTGAAACCCAAGCGCAAGCGCCTGCCATGCCATGCGCCACCCATGGCCTTCCCCAGCACCAGCAGCTGCGCCTCCCGAGGTCTGGGACCCCGCGAGCGCCACGTGGAACTGCGCGGAAGGCTACCGCGGCACCGTGGCGGAACGCTGCGACAGCTGCACCACACCCGTCACCTGGGCTGCACCGGTGGTGAGGAGCCGTGGTGACGCCGGGTGAACTGCGGGGAAAGGTGGTTGTGAATTGGTGCTTCAACAGGTGGTTAATGGGTGAACTGTTGGTGAAAGTGGGTCGCCAACTGGTGGTTCAATTGGTGGTTCCACTGGTGGAAGGTGAAGGAAGTTTTAATCATTGTCAATATATGGTTGGAACTGATTCTCGGAGTTAGGAACGGGTGGTGAACAACTGGTTGAAGTGAGAACGGGTTTGAGGATGAGTTGGTTTGATGTTGGTTTGAACTGGTTCCAGTTAACCATTAACTAACATGGTGAAACTGGTTCTCATAATTAGTGATGATTAGTTGAACTGGTGCGTAAACTCATGAGGCATGGGTTGAACTATCGATGTCATATGAAAATGGTTGAACTGGTGGATAGCAATGGTTAGACTATGATTAAACATGCTGGATTTATGTGGTTGATTTCCATGTTGGTCAACACTGATTACCATCATTGACACTGCTGAACGATGCTTTCGCTGTGGTCAACAATGGCTGAACAGATTAACGTATGCTTTTTGATCGTTGATGATTGGTGTTGAGATGGGCATTTCAACCAGCAACGTTAAACGGGTGAATGATGGTAGCTGATAGCTTGATCAATGCTTTATGCCGGTGTTAGTGATGGGCAAGCATGGTTGAGAATGGTAGATGACGGTTTGTTGATGGTGGCTCAATGTTGGTTGGGGCGTTGTGAACTATCACTAAGCCGTTATAGCTATTTGTCAGTCATCAATTTGTCGATGGCCGGTGTTCGCTGGAATCGTTGGATGGCTACCCGTGGCTTGATGCTTGGCAGCAACAAAACCCCCTGAAGCTTTGTTGGCTGACCAATTGACGTGCCATGATTACATGGTGGTTTCTGAAAATCGGGAACCCCCAAAAATGGTTGGCTTCTAAAATAGGGACCCCCCAAAATGATAGGTTTCTTACCGATAAATGGCTGTGATTGGATGATTTGGGGGCCACCCCTATTTTGAGAAACCCCCATGGGTTCGCTTCTGGAGCAACAGCAATCACCAACCAGTTGCAGTTGTCCATCGCCATGGGACAGAATGGCTTGGCATGTGGCGGGCACGGGCTTAAGGCCCCAGCCAACGGATGAGAAAGGAATGACAATCGATGAATTGATGATGATTGGCAACTACTCAGCCTGTTGGTCGATATCGTTGCCATCGATGCACTTTCGAATCATCCCATGATGCCTAACTCCCTCCAACAACCGATGGTTACTATCAAGGCATGTTTCATCTAGTATATAATCCATGAATCAAACTATCAAATCCAATAAGCAACCATAAATTCTAGATTTTCAAACTATAATCTGTTAAAATGAACCACAGTTAAATCCAATAAAAGCTATGATTCTTGATTCTTCGGGCTACCTACCCGGGCCAGAAATCGTGACACCAAGGTGATCCTGGGTGGCTGCGTTCCCTTGGCCAACTGTTTACCACCACAGGTGAACTGCTTAACTGATTTTCGCCGAGAAATGTCAGGAATTGAGATTTCAGGAATCTTACAGCGCTGTCTGGTGATTTTCAGATCTTGAGATTTCAGGAATTTGCACTGTTTTTTTTGATGCATGTGGCTTTATTCCGCCAGGAATCTCGATTTCACACATTAGATCTGATACATATTTTGATACTACAATCATCTCACACATATCAAAAGATAATCTTGTTTGACACCTGACAATATGATCACAGGAGCATTGTTGATAGATCACAGGAGCATTTGTTTCCAGATATGATCTCTCCAGATCTCTCCAGATCTTCAGCATAGGCAGCTCCGCAAAACGTGTCAGTTCCCAGCCGCCCAGGTGGAGCGCTGTGTCTTCGATGTTGGAAGACTCAGATCCCGAAGCCTCGCCAGTGGTGGTGGTGAAGGGTCGATGGTGAAGGGTCATGGTGGTGAAAGCATGGTTGATGATGGTTGGTAGTGGTGGTTAGTGATGATAGATGGTGATTAGTGATTAGTTATGGCCAAGAAAGCGTGGTTGATAGTGGTTGATAGTGGTTAGTGAATAGTTGTCAATATTGACAACTTAAGGATAGTCAAAGAATGGTTCGTAGTGGTTGATCATGATTGGTCGTGCTTGATCGTTCGACGGTTCGAATGTGATTTTAATGGTTGGTGGCTTTTGGTTGATTACGAGCATGGTTCCAAAGGCTCCAAGTAGTTGATGCTTAGAGATGAGTGTTGTTTCGCGCCTGACTCGTTTTTTGTGGGTCAACGAAAAGGCCGAAACAACGAGTCGAAGCAACCCTTTCGTTGACCCATGTTGACCCTCACCGACCTTAAGGTCAACCCCCCACGGGGAAAGTATGGGAAACCACGGGGAAACCATGGGAAACCACGACGTCAACTCCAGGGTGGGCCTCCGTCCTCCCCAGGGTGCGGTGGTGCCAGGGTGGGCCTCTGTCGGCGCAGGTCCTGGACTGCTGGGATCTGCCTGCGGGCGAAGAGTGCCGCGTCTTCGTACGGAAGCCCTTCGTGGGGAACAGCTCCCGAGCACGTGCGGAACGCCCAGCCGTCCAAGGGAAGGGAGATCCTTCAGGAAGAAATTCCCATGATATCAGTTCATGATTTGATCATCAAGTTATATGATTTTATATGCTCTTATATGATTTTGAATGGTTTACACAGTTTATATACTTTATTTTGTCATACATATATCTCAACTAGTTGAGATATGAGGAGATGTAAACTAATGATCATATGATTGTTTCTTTTAAGTATGATATTCACTTATTGTTGAAAGATAGATTCATTACCACATAACGATAGTACATGATAGTTAAAAGTCTAGTCACATACTTTGCAAAGCTATACACTTAGAGAAAGGAAGTCCCCTCAGGACGCAGGGATGGGAACATATGCAACAGCCAAGGCTTTGCCGAACGAGGGCATGTCATTCCACACCTTCCTGGGTCGTTTCCTCACTGCTGACCTCAGGGTGTCCGGAGGGCAACACCGACTTTGCCCAAGAAGCCATTTGGGATGGCTCCATTGACAATGCCAGCTGCTTGAACCTCAGGCAGTCAGCAAAATTGGCCAAGAAATCTGACCTCACTTGTCTCATCCGTCAATCCCATGCTGCTAGAACTGATCCGTGACTGGCAAACGAGCTTCAAACAGCGTACTCAGAGGATCCGTTGCTGATGATCAACTAGCTAACTAGCTCAAGGATCCGTAGCCAAAGTTGAAGCTCGTTGCTTCTGCCCTCCAACCAACTTGATCATCCGTGATCAGCAATGATCAGCTGACTGATCCAGGTCCTGACCCAATTCCTCCAGATGGCTACATCAAGATGGCCGAGGGGTTCTGCCCTCAGCATCTCATGGCCATTCTGAGGGCTGTGAACTGATGAAATCATCGTTGAATAGCCACAAGTTCACCATAAATCTCCATTATCGACTGGTGAAATTCCTGAATTTCGCGGATTTTTCTGATTTTTGCACCTGTTCCCCATGGTTGCTGATTCCCAAAGACCAATCACTCATGGATCATTCAAGACGAGATGTACTCTGGAGAAAGAAAGATAGTTAGACAGGTACACCGAGATGTAGTTGATAACCACTCTAGGTCTTCAAAAATCAGTCAGTTGGTCACTCCCCAAGCGATTACGGTCGATTTCCTAACAGTTGAGTCATTCTGTCACCACTTGGCTAAGCCATGTTTCAACGATGATTATTTGTGAACATAGTCTTCAACTATGGTTAAACGATGTCGAACTTGGAACATGACAGATTTTACGAAGTTTGAACAGTCGGATGCCCAACCGGCTGGGATCGGGTTCAATTATGGCCAAACATGGTAAAGCTCCAGTTGCTTGTTGGCGAAGCTATGATGAATGATTCAAGTCCATTACGGTTATTTCATGATGGTTGAGATATGCTTACGCTATAGTTATGGTTTAAGTTTGGTCAAGTATCGTTCAACTTGCTTGCTACCCATAGCTAAGCGCAGCTTCTTGCTTGATTTTCCCCATGGATCCCAGGGACTGGATGTGCGACCAGACCACGCACCGTGGGACGGCCGAACTGCGGTGTGAAGCCCCCAACAGGCCGGAGTTGTTGGCAGGGCCAGGGGGTTGCCATGGACCTGGTGTGAACCGCCGTTGCCCTTGGCCCACAGCCTGCTGTGGCTGAATCCCATGCCCAAATGCTGCGTTCCCCTCACTTGTACGCCCAGTACCACGGTTGTTGGGAATTTTCTCCGCCACGATTGATGGACTTTGTTCGATGATGTACATCTCACGTGGTATTTGGCCAATGTTAGTTACTTATTTGTGTGTTGGTCAAGCCTGAAGGTGATACGGACTGCTCGTCTGCTAGCTCTAACCCAGACGGTCTGCAGAATTCAGCTAGTGTTGGTCGTTACTTGTTGGTTCCCTTTACTCCCCTAGTCGCACCACCATTCTTCTATGACCCAACCATAGTGGAGAAACATGAAGCAGTTCATCTAACATGAATCCAAGAGTTGCCATCGATGAAAGCTGTTCATGTAGCTATCATTTGACCACTGTTCTCAACCATCACCACTAATCACCACCATGAACTGCCAGTCTCCACCACCATCGTCGGTATCCCATGGCCAACCATGGCATACCAGGTGCTTGCGGGAGCCGGAGCTGGTTGGATGCCACCTGGCAGTCGATTTCTTGCCATGTCGCTTCGTAGCCGAGAAGCAGAACCATCAGAGAACCAGCACTTAGCGCATCAATCCATGTTTGACTTCTGCTTATTTCATCGATGTTTAGCTTCTACTTCTTTATCAATTGATTTTTCCTGCGTGCTTATTTCTTGGTGCTTGTTGAAACTGCATATGAAACGGCCAGTTGTTTGTTAGACATCTGTTTTGAGGTCGGCCTTTACAAGAGTGCATTCCACCAGATCTACCAGACCCCTGTGCAGTGGAATCCAGTGAGGAGCCTCAGTGAGCCAAACATCATTGGTCAGTCATGCTTCATGGTGGGTGGTGATGGTTCATGATGGTGAACTTGATGGTGAAGTTGATGTTGAATGACGTTGTGACATTGGTTGATGGCTGAATTAGCCAGGCAAATGATGTTTTTTGATCGCGAGACTTGGTTGATCATCAAATGATGATCGATTCCGACATGATTTGCACCTGAGGCTGTGAGGGTACTGTACCAGGTGAGTCGCGGTCTCAGAGAAAACTCATTGAGCTCAAAGAAGAGACTGGAGCCATGCTGTCGGAGGACAACTTCTTGGTGTGTCAAATTTTTGTTTTGGGAGCGTCACCTTGATGATGATGATGATCATGATGATGATGATGATGATGATGATGATGATGATGATGATGATGATGATGATGATGATGATGATGATGATGATGATGATGATATGTTTAGAAATGATGCCCGCAAGCAGCCGTTTCCCTATCACAGAATATCCTGTTGCGTAAAAATTGGGGAGACACACCAGATTTTGCACGATCAACCATCGCGAGTCATCATCAATCAGTTTTCAACCCATGGTTCAATCAAATCATGGCTGATGAAACCGTTGACAATTGATGATATGATAATTAACATGCAAACTATCAAATTAATAACCATATCATCAAACTGACCTCATTCATTGTCGAAGTATCAAACTGACTATCGTACGTACCAAAGCTGCTAGGATCAATCATCACTAAGCCTGATTTGCTATGGTTGAACCATCATCAGCCAGCATCAATTATCATCATTGACCACTTTCAGCCATCATTGGCCATCATTAACCATCATTTGTTCCTGTTTAACCCTCACTAACCCTCACTAACCACCACTCACCACCACAAACCACCACTAACCATCACTCACCACCACTAACCATCACTCACCACCACTAACCATCACCAAGCATCACCAACCACCACCAACCACCACTAACCATCACAAAGCATCTTCCAAGCATCACTGGCCATCCTATGTTCCACGGTCAGCCCTTCCATCCACCAAGGACCTGCAACGTGACCTGCCGAGCACCCTACGTCATGTCCCCAGGGTTGGTGTGATGCTAGTGGCAGCTGAGTGAAAACAAGGACGGATGTTGGTTGATGATGGTTGGTTAGTGATGTTGGTTGATGATGGTTGGTTCGTGATGTTGGTTGATGATTGGTATGGTAGCTTCATGATGGTTGGTTAGTGATGGTTGATGATGGTCTCGTGCTGGTTTAGTTGGTGCTGGTTAATGATGTGTGAGTATGACAATGATTGTAGCGCTGGCCCGTTGGTACACCAGCATCAACACCTCACCAACCCAACCATCGCAGCATCCTCAACCCACAACCCTCGCAGCATCGTTAAACCATGATGAACCACTGCCATTTGTGAAAGAATTCCCCATGAACAAGCACAAATGGATTCAGGGTGGTCACTTTTGTTAGTTCAAAGGTGAATGATGATGATGATGATGATGATGATGATGATGGGATTCAGGGTGGTCACTTTTGTTAGTTCAAAGGTGAATGATGATGATGATGATGATGATGATGATGATGATGATGATGATGATCCTCCTCCTCCTCCTCCTCCTCCTATCATCATCCTCATCACCACTCCAAGTTTGAATCATCCCCACGACAGCCATGTGACATCCGTGACAGCCCTGACCATCAGCGGTCACAGTTTCCAGGTGGGAGACCATGTGGTGGCGAGTCAAGGGCTCAACACTGTGCAGCGGGGGCAGCGCATGGTCTCATGGTTAGGCGTACCGCGCCTGGTTGATGGTTCGAGATGAGACATGGCGATTTTTCCAGTGCTCAATTTGGTAGTCCTACTTCGGGATGGCAGTGGTTGATGGCTGTTTGATGGTGAAAGAATGGTCAGTGAGGGTTACTCCTGATGCTGATGCGGAAAGATGGTGTTTCAGCGAGCTCCCGGGGTGCAACCAATGTGAGCCGCCAGTGCTTCACAAGTCCAAATCTGGTGGGAACTGGAAATCACACCAATGCTGGCGGTTGCTGGACGGTAAGGCACGCGTCGAATGATTCTCAAAGCTCTCCGGTTGAGACAGGCTAGTTGCAGTGACTGAGACCTGCTCTTGATGGTTGACAAAAATAACGGCCAGTGATTATTACCAACCATCAATGTTCAATAGCATTTATCACCAAAGATGATTGATCATTCTCAAATATTGATCATCAACAATTCTACAGTATAACTTTCATGATTACCACGATCAATAGTGACATTGGCCATTCTCCGATCAATGGTTGACGACATGGATCATCTTATCAACCATTATCATCGTATTCAGCATCATTCTCACATATTGATAATTTTATTACCCATAGATCAGTAACCATAGATCATATAGATCATATAGCACGAGATTAATAATCATTCACCATGGGTAATGATCATAGATCTTATAGATCTTATCTCATCCTTCCCATCGTATCATCCCCAGCACCTCCCTGGGGGGCGCCCACCGAGGTTGCGACCCGGACAACATCCAGCGCAACGCCCGCGTGGAGGTCGATGCGCTGCCGCAGTGCGCGCTGCGCTGTGGGGAGCCCCGGGTGGCCCGTGGCTGCCCCTGTGATCAACGAGGGATGAGTCGAATGGTGGGTGGATCCATGATGAAAGGTGGTGAGGTGGTGGAATGGTGGGTGGATGAGGTGAATGATGGGTGGATGGTGGGTGGATGAGTTAAGATGATGAGTTGAATGATGACTTGATGAATGGATGGTGGATGAATGAAGGGCTGATATTGGTTGATTCATGACAAATGACAGCTGATCATGGCTTCACCGGGCTTCAAATCGGAAGCTTGGAGAAACCTGGTGATGCTTGTCGTGCCAACTTCGTGTTGTGATAACCGTTGGTCAAAGCCACATACAGACCTTGTGACAGGTTGACCTGGGCTACTTGTCATCACTAGTTGCTACGGCCCTGAACTGCTCCTCGTGCTCAGATGGCTGGTTCGTGCTCATCAAAGCGTCATAAAGATGAATTAACAACAATGAAACCACCAAAGCCATTACCAAATGGCAAGTCAGTACCACTACCTGGATCAACCATTAACAGAAACTAAACCACCAAAACCAATCAAGACCACCACCAAAACAACAAGACCCTAACCAGCGAGATTCTCCCAGTGGCTGAGCCCAAATAACCAGCTTCTCCGGTTGAGCCAACCCAAGGGTCCCGATAAAACTAACAGATTCCCCAGGCCCAGATCCTCCCGTGGTCTCGGAGGGCTACAGGAAGGCGGCGGCGCATGCAGTGGGGTTGATGGTGGTGGACGTTGTAGCAACCATCTATGACGAATGGACAACCAATATATGGTGCTTGATGAGTTTTATAGATGGTGCTTACTGTTGATTGATGTTAATGTTGATGTTGCTGAGCTTTGTTGATGGTCATTCACTGCCATTTTTGCATCTTTGAGAAGCAAGGGGTGATTCAGCGCATCCAGCCGTAGCTAAGCAGAAAACTCAAATTCTTGGGGTACAAGCCAACATTAATCGTCATCATAAGGCTATTATTAACCTAAGCAGCCACCGTCATCAACGGTTAATCCATGGTTGGTTCAGTAACTATCAAGAGCAGCAATCGCTGTCATCAACCATCATTAGGCCGTTTCATCATCATCGAGGCTATTTGTTCAGCCTAGTTTAACCATCAAAAATGATCACTTGCCATTGTTTGAGCATATCTAGTCACGACCTGTACCCCAGTTGGAGAAGTTGATAGAAGGTCATCCTGTCTGCTGAGCAGGTAGATGGAGAATGGCAATGCGCGGAGGGCTTTGGAGGTGCCAGAAGTCTAACGCAACTTGCGAAGTTTCCATGCTCCCAATCAGTGGTGCATGGTCCGTCAAGACCTGATGGACCTCAAATGTGGACACCGTGCATCTGAAAGTACTGGAGAGGCATATTTTGTAGCAAGAACTAGGCTGCCCCACATGCCACACAGCTGGGACGCCTTCATGGCACCACCCGTGGCACCACCGTTCTACCGCCCCCGTTGGTCCGCCACGGGTGCCTCGAAGGAATTCCTGTGATCTCCTGTGTCCGCAGCAGCGACTTGGATCTGATGCGAACTCGTGTGATCAGCTTTCGTGTTTCTTCAGAGATGGTTAATTGGTTTAGTTTCAAAACCAAAGTTTGGCATGTTGCAGTTGAGTTGGATACTTTGGTGTGTTGCACTTGGTTCACTTGCTTAGTTTCGGTGTTTTGAAGTTTGTTGCAGTTTGGTTTGGTGTTTGTTGCAGTTTGTTCAGTTGCTTCGATTCAGTTTGATTCGTTTCGCGTTGGTTTAGTTGATCAGTTTCGATGAGTTGGCGTTAGTCGAGTTGGTCACGTGCACATCCACCAGTCGAGCTGGGCCGAGGCAGTGAAAACCGTTCGGATTGTCGGCTGAACATCACCATGAGCGGTTGCCTACCGCTGGTGTCGTGTCGATCTCGGCTGAGTTTTGAGCGGATGACGGATGACTGGTGGATGACTGGTGGATGGCGATCTCCAAGCCATGCAACCAACGATGGGAGGACGGTATCAGCAATCACCATCAACCATCACCAACCCGTAGTGACCGTTATTGAAGCAGTGTACCGTTTGCCGGCATGAGCCATCACTAGTCAAAATCGCCCCCCTTGTCCACCAGTGATGGACCAGTATCAACCATAATTCAAACCACCTTTTTCACCATCAACCAGCAATGTCTGACCGCCACCATCAGCATCATCGACCATCATCGTCATCATCATCATTATCATCATCATCATCGTCGTCGTCGTCATCATCATCATCATCATCATCATCATCATCAGTCGATCATCATCAACCAGTCCTCGCCACCATCAACTCATCACCCTCAGTCAACTCCACCAACTTCACCACCATCCCATCCTCCCAATGGCACAAGGTGCTCCAGACCCGTAGTGGATCAGTGCTCCACCTACGTTCCAGTGCCTTGGTGGAGAGGGGTGGTAGGGTTTCATGGTGGGTTGGTAGGGTTGATAGGGATTGATTCACATATCATCACTGAGCATCATCCTCCAGCTGCCACTTGCAACCAGTGAAAGGACCACTCTGAACACTGAGAAACCGTCCTGGACCTTCTTCACAATGATTGACCACCCATTCACCACCCATTGACCATTGGTTGGTGGTCCACAATGGCACGGCTAGAC
>VSDK01007496.1:138785-202120 GCA_009767595.1 Symbiodinium kawagutii | reverse complement strand
GCCGTCTTTACCCAAAAACCCCCTGCCACTCACTATTGCCAGTGGCCAGCCAAGATGATTGACCAAACGTCGTTGAAACTTTTATCAAACGTCATCATTAACCAACGTAAACAGCTTTGGGCACCAATAATGATAATCAGATATTGTTAACGATATTGTGAATCTGTTAGTTGACGATGTTGGTTCATCTGAACAAAACAGATGTTGGTTCAGACTGCTTGTCGCAGAGTAGTTGGTTCCAGACAATGATGATTTTCATCTTAGTTCATCAAAACATCACCCCTTCTCCTGGAAAATTGAGCAGATCCTCCCAGTGGTCCCAGCTGTGGGTTTTCCCGAGGATGAGTGCAACTTCACTGCTGGCTCGTCGTGCTACGTCTTTTGCGTGCGGAGCCTGGTGTGAGAAAAGCCTGTTGCATCGGTTGGGGGTACACGTTGGGGACAGGTTGATGGATTTCCTGACGCTTGGCGATGATGGTCGATGATTGTCAGAGTTGATGGTTGATTCCATGATTCATAGACAATCATGGTAACGGTTGATGGTTGCGGTGGATCATGGTTGACAGTGGCGGATGCAATGAATGGTGGTGTGAGTCGGGTAACCCCCATGGCAAGTTGGAAATTCACTGTGACACTTGGCTGCTGTGGTTAGTGATCATTGGTGGTCATTAATTGATCAGTGGTCGTCAAGCAGGTAGAACGAACGATGATCCACTGGGAGTCCCCAATGGCACCTTGAGCATGTGTGCTTGACAGTGATTGATTCTGATGTTGGAGGTTTTGCTGCCTGATGTGCCCAGAACCATATAGGATGTTTTGTTTGAGTGATATGAAATTTTCACTCTAGATCCCCACAGTTGGGACTGTTGGAAAACCCGAAGTTTCGACTGTATCACTTGGATGATCTCAACCGCTGCTAACTTGGTCACCGGCCATGGTGTCACGTCGGCACCTCCTTACCTGCGCCCTGCACCAAGGGTGAGAACTTCCGGATGGAACAGGCCAACACCTTCCCTCAGGCGACAGACATCTGGGCGACCATCCATAGCTTCACAATGGCAGGATGTGAACCACAGCCATGGGTAGCCCCTAACATCCATCGTTTCGGAACTCAGAACTTGAGAAGATCCAACTCTACAGAGCTAGCGCAGCCACAGCAGTGCACCCGTTGGTGCTGGTCTCCCTGTTGGTGGGGGACCACTGGACAGCACCAAGGCGTCATAGGCTTGGCTTCTTTGGTGGTTCAGTTGGTTAGGACCAATGCTTGGGCTGCAGATTTTCATGCCAGGAGTCATTGATCCATTGATCTCATTATGAACCCACCTGATTGGTGGTTGGCATCAGTGACCTGATCCTTCTGATCCACGAAACCACACAATATGCACCGGTCATGTGCCACCATCCTGGGCAGCGCTTGGAAATCCAAATCACCAGCCAACTTGCCATCACTGGCATGACATGGCGCCAACACAAGAATCCCAGATTCCCATGTTTCGGGGCTGTAAATCGCTTGCTAAACCATGAAAACTGGAAAAGAAACTACCATCTTCCGAAAAACTGAATGCTTAACACCAACTGCCAAAACTTAACCATCGCCATCCAAAAAATCTGAAAACTGCTCAACTTGTCAAACTGCACCCTGCACCCTGCAGCCTGCGTCAGCCTGCCATGGAGAAACGGCGCAAGTTGGAGCCTCTCCTCCAGCAGATCAAGGCCTTGGACGACGACGACCTGGACGCTGCCATCGCCGCAGCACAGGAGGAGAAGGCCCTGCGACAGCTGCCGCCCGTGGAGGTCACGTTCCAAAGCATCACGGGGGAAGAGCTGCTGGAGCCATGCGCCTTGGCCCTCCACCAGCTACACTGGTGGATTTCTCTTGTGAAGCTGCAGGTTTGACGTTACACTGGTTTCTCAACCTTGTGAAGCTCCACTTTTGTGATTTTTAAGTTTTTGTTTACAAAATACTTGGGATATTTTCTTGACCACTTTGAAGCGCCAGTTTGAACAGATTTGTGACCGATCCCAAATTGCCAGAAAGACTTGAGATGCCAGGAACCTCCCTGGTGATGCCCATGGTCCAACCACTATCTGTGGGTTGTTTCCAGCCATCATTGAGGATGATTCACCACTACTAACCGCTACAAACAGGTTCCATCGAATTGGGATCAACGTCTTTCCACAACATTTTGGGGCTTTCTGAACATAGGGGTACCCCCAAATCAGTACTAAACCAACCATTTTGCAGGGTCCCCTATTCTGAACACCCATTTCAACCTCTATATTTCTGAGATGCTCAGCCTGATCAGTCGCAGGTCTGTGCAAAGCTTCCCAGTCCACTGCAGACTTGAAACGCCTGGTGCTGCCTGCGCTGCAAGCGAAACGACCGGACTCCACCATGGATGGCTTTGATTTGGTCTATCAGGAGATTGGTGGTGCCAGCCTTCTGGGTTGCTACGGGCAACCCAGCTCTTCACCAACCCTTAGGATTAAGAGGGCCATGAGGAATTTGGCTAACCTAGCACTAGCTCAGGATAGGGGTGGTATTAACTACTATGGTTATCAGGTCAAGCAAAGCCAAGTCAACGGCATGGATACATGTTGAAGCCATCAACGACATCGGTGGGCTTGTTTGGAACACACTCTTGCAGTCATGTATGCTGTTATCTTTTGATACCGCCCCAGGTTTGTGCAGAAATACCTCACCCTACCCATGGAATGGGAAGAACGAACACGTGCTAACCACTGTGGTAGCCCTCCTCCACAGTGGTAGCTGATGCGGAACCATGACCTGCTCGACAGGACAACCTGATGAAGCCCAGCGACCTGGTCGCTTCCCTGGGCAAAGCTGCTGTCCTCTCCGTGGTCCAATCGCACCCGGCCATCGAGGTGAAGGGCGAGCTCAAAGGGTGGCCCAACGTTTGGATCGCCAGACCCTGGGACTCGGAGATTTCGGGCTCCGATGTTCGGTGTGTTCGGATAGTCCTGTGTGATGTTTTCTGCGGAAAATTTTTGCTGTGTGATGTTGGGTGTTGATGGACGTCCTGTTCGCTTTGATCTATTTCTTTTTACAAAGCCAACCTCTTTTTTTTTGAATGCATGATTTTTTTGGAAGGTCGAAGCATCTAAATTTGATCGCACTACGTCGCACTTCTAAGGTCGAAGCGATTCCTTCGAGGAGTTTCTGGTGGTGAAGGCAACAGCCAGTGCTGCCCTACCAGCAGAGGAGCCCCTTCTCCGCCACGGAAGCAGTTTATGGCGCCGGATGCCGAGGAGTTCCATGTTGACCGCGGCTGCGCAATCGATGCTGAACAGCATACGTTTCGGGGCTGTCACCGTGGCACTCGAAGTGCCCTCAGCAGTGGAGGTTGGAAGATGTTGGAAGATGTTGGAAAGTTGTCATTGTTGGTGTTGGTTGCAGCTTGCTTGTTGGTGTTGCTGTTGCCATTTTCGGGTCTTTGAAGAATCTGTCAGTTGTCGAAAAGCAGCGCTCTGAGGGAAGAACCTGTGTGTTTCCGGTTTTCCAGGTGGCTCTCCTGGCCGACATGTTGGAGACCGGTCGCATTTTCTACCGTTTGAAAGATGAATTGGTTGGAGATGGCGAAGCCGAAGAGGCATTGCGACCATGGTCCAATGCCAAGCAGTGCCACTGCGCCGTGGAAGTCGACACGGTGATCCTTTGGGTCAATGGAAGCCAGGGCATCGTAGCCTCACTGGAGCCCTACCGATCTTTCTGTCATGACAAGTCCAAAGTGCTGCTGTTTGTCACGGAAGATGCGGGCGGAAGTCCAGAGGTTGGGATGCACTGGTGGTGGTACCCCCTAACTGGTGGACCCCTGAGCACCGATGGTTTTCATGGACTCACAAGCTGCACATTCGGTGGAGTTTTTTTTCCAACGGCATAAGCTCTTTGGTGCAGTTGGCAGGTCCAGGTTCCGGAAGGTTCCAGCAAGTTTGGTAGGTTCTGGAAGGTTCTGGATGATTGAGGTGCTGGTTCCTAGAGCAAGGTCCGGGAAAGTTCCAAGAGGTTGTGGTACAAACAATCAGTGAATCTAGATCAACCCTGCTGTTGGGGATACCACCGAATCTCGTTCAGATCCTCAGATTGGCAGGGACGTGTTCTCCGACCTTCAATCATTTAGTGCTCCGCATTTGATGGCGATGATTGAGCAACTAGCTTTTCGAAACCATCGGCCAGCTGTTCACATTATTTTCCAAAATCAGCTGACTACAGACCATTACAACACCTGGAAAAGTCATGATCACCCGGATTGTGGGCAGCTTAGCTGCTCAGATGACCACCCATCGAATCAGGATCTCAGGGACAGCCAAGGGACGTTCGTATTAGCCAAGGGACGTTCGTTCCCGGTGCCCCCAGGCGCTCTACAACGACTGCGTGCAGCAGTTGCGAGCAGCTGGGTGGCTGAAGCCTTTGGAGCAGGTGACGCTGAATCCCTACTTCGAACGCAGTGCCGCCATCGTGGCGGGACTTCGAAAGCCAAAGACCTAGGGGCGCTGGGCGCTGCTCCCGGCATTTCCCAAGTTGAGCCGTGGAAATTTCTACATGAGTTGAACATGGCGACTCATGAAACATGAGCCATTGCTTCATCATTTACCCGTGTCCGACATGGATCTCGTTCTAGTTAGCTTCGCTGCGCTGTGCTTCAAAGTCAAGCACAAGAAATCCGTGGCGCGAGAACGGCAAAATGACCGCGCTGTTGAGTGACCTCGAGCAAAATCGGCACAGATGGCATCCGCTAGGTGGACTGGGAAGAAGACCTGAATTTCACCAACATTCCAGCATCTTGGACAGATTGTGGACAGAATCTTCTCATGCCATGGAGTTCTGGGGCAGTGGCTGTTGTTGGTGTTGGTGTTGGTGTTGGTGTTGGTGTTGTTGTTGTTGTTGTTGTTGTTGTTGTTGTTGTTGTCGTTGTTTTGGTGTGGGAGGTGATGGCAACTCTCAGTGCGGCCAAGGACTGGTTCAGCGTCGGAGATGCAGTGCCCTATGCCGTGGCCACGTGCTTGGCCAGTGCGAGACCCGGCGATGCCAAGGTGTCGGTGTGAGGCATTTCCTGTAACAACGATGACGCTGGTTGCAGTCCCATCACCTTCGAATCCTATGGATCAAAAAAGTTGGTTACAACTAGTTGTAACCCAGGAAATGGGAAGGCATGGGAATTTCTTGGGAATTTCTCCAGGTGTTCCACCGACCGATTTGGACAGGCAATTGGTCATGCTCACCCATCATTCACCTATCATCAGCAGACATCATCATTGTCTCCATTCTTCATTGATCTTGATTAATCAGCAACAAATCATCAATGAAGCATCATTAACCATCAAGATCAATCATGAATCATCAAGATCAACTAACGGTCATTAACCATCAATTCACCACAAATTCAGCATCAACCATCAGCCAATGATCCCTTTCATCATCAGCCATCAACGATCGTCAATCGCCACAACTCAACCGCCTCGCAGATAACACGGTGCCCATGGCGGTGCCATTGTGGAGTCTGGAGCTCAGTGACATGATGTCCAAGGTGGTTCAGGACGCTTGGTTAGGTTGTTTGGTGGTACATCATGTTGCTTGATGATGTTTGATGATGGCTATTGATGAGTAATGGATGATTGACATTTGAGGGTTCATTGAATAGTGATGGTCATTGATGGACAATAGTGGTTAATAATTTCCATCAACGATTCTGCTCGCGGATGAGCCAAATGGCGCTGCTCGTTTTTCCACGAAGCGAACTGAAGGGTGATAACAGCAGTGAAATTTCAGTGGGTGGATGACCATGTGGGCAACTCATGCTGGTGATAGCTCGGTGGGTTGATGGTCAATGGATGGTGAATGGTTCGTGGTGGGTGGTTTTGCCCCATGATTTTCCACTGTAGAAATGGCCTTGGCTCCACTCACAGCAGTCGCCATTGGTGCCATGGATGCCCTCGGAGGTCCTGCTCCCCGATGCGTCTTGGAGTGCCCCTATCCCAGCTATGTTCCACCAGGCGGCGCTGGAGGATAGACAGAAACACAGATGACATGCATGTAGCATGGCTCACTTGGAGATGTCCTTTTTTGCACATGAGTAAGTATAAACATCTATAGACTATAGACTATGTCCAAATAGCATGAAAGTTGGAAAAGGTGAAAAAGTTGGAACTATAGACTATACTAGCATTTGCAAAAGGTATTGTTTTTTTGGGGAATTGACGAATCCCATGATCCTCCAACCAAGGGAGATCTGTGTATTCAGAGATTTGACGCGAGATGAAAACACATATCATGAATACATTTGAATATCACAGATTACTAAGCTGGATCATTACAATTTTATTCATAGAAGTATTCCGTGACACCAATATGGATAGTACTATCATGTAGTACTCATATGTTTCCGGATGTATCAAACCTACTCTGGGCAAGCTGCAGGGATGGCTCAGCATTTGCCAAGCTCTAGCAGTTTGACCGTTGTGCTGGCACTGGTGATGGGAGTATTTGCGAACGAGTGGCTGACCAGGAACTGTCCACTTTATTGACCATTCGTAAGCCATTCATACATCCACCATTTGTGTCAACTGATTAGTCATAGAATGTCTATCATCAACATTCTCAATCATACATTCACCATTTGTGAAGCATTCGGCATGATTCGTCATTGATATCAGGACCACAAAGAGAACCACTACACTCAGTACCCAAAACAAAGCAGTGCCAAAACCTCAAAATGTGCCGTGCAAAACACCACGAATTTGCCCACCTGCTTTGGAGGCTATCGCGAACGGCTGCGTTACAACCGATGGAAGTGCGATGAGGGCTACGTCACTTGGGCGTGGCGATCGAATTTCGAGATTTTTCAGCATGGAGTGGTTCATACATGGTAGACCTACCAACCAACAATGATCATCACTAGGGAAACCAACCAGCTAGGTACATTGTTCATGGACAAATCCACATTGTTGTTCAATTCGCTGATGGCATTCCATATCCATTTCCGTTCATTTTCATTGACATCCATCATGGAACGATCATTTGCTCATAGATACTCATCATTTTCAGTAAAGCTGGTGGTTGCATTGAAGAAAAGGACAGTGATTTGACTGATCATAATTCTAGGGATTATTTGGTGGTTTCTCAAGCCATAGGGGTACCCCCCAAACATCCATTAGTAGTCAATTGTAGTAATAAACCAACCATTTTTGGGGTACCCCCATGGCTTGAGAAACCACCATTTGATCAATCAAATTATTGGTCAGGATCAATCATATGATCAAATCATATTGGATCAACATCCTGATCAATCCCTGATTATCCCTGGATCATGCTAGGCAGGACATTGATCCAGGGATTGATCTTGGCAGATGCAGCTCTCCACCGAGACCGGATCTGCAATCTTGGACTGCACCCTGTGGGAGAATTGCGTGCGAAGCTCAACGCCACGAAGAAATCATCGTTCAAAGCACATTGATCATCAGGTCATCATTCACCATCATTGCCAAGCACTAGGAATCATCCCCATCAATCACTAGTCATCATGAAATCGGTAAGGACCGTCACTAACCAAGACTAGAAACCATCAATCACCAGGCATCACTTGGCTATCATCAGCCATCATCAATCATCATCATCGTCGTCGTCGTCATCATCATCAACATCATCAACATCAACATCAACATCAACATCAACATCAACATCAACATCAACATCAACATCAACATCAACATCAACATCAGCCATCAGCCATCAGCCACCATCAAGCATCATCAACCATCATCAGCCATAAGTATCAACCATCATCGTCAACCACATCAGCCATCCTCAGCCATCATCAGCCATCAGCCATCAGCAGCCCTCACCCAGCCGCCATTTGAACCCACCACAGTTTCCAGCGCTCACCAAGTCCGTCACGTCTTGGCTATCGGGCTGCCACGAGCTGGTGCCATGTGTCCGGAGATCTCAGCTGGGTCGCTGCCTGCGGCCTTGGTGGGCGCTGCCCATGGTGATGTGGAAGCAGTTGATGCTTCATGATGGTTGAAGATGGTTGGAGATGGTTGAAGGTGTTTGAAGGTGGTGAAACAATGTGAAACAAGGTCGGTTGTGAATGGTTGAACCTCAAACAATGGTTGAAAGCCCATTGCAGGTGAGCATTTCCCTACTAACGGTTGCTTTTTTTGGTGCTTATTGACCCCACTAGCAACAATGTGGATGCCCAATTTTGAAGAATGATGAGCAATCCGAATAACCAACGGTTATATTGGCGAATTGTTCAATTGGTCTGGGTGGCGATGAATGCACTCAACGTATGCTCGTCGGGTTTGGGTTGGTTACTCGGTTGCTTGAATGATTGTTGTTGTGCTTTTTGTACAATGACATGTAGTGACTTCAAGGTATTGGTTGTGTGTTTTTTTTTTTTTCCGGTTGCATCTTGGGCCGTCGGATGCCTAGTGGGGTTGGTTGGGTTCGTTGGGCCCCTTGGGGTTGACCACGGCACGCCCATGGCAGGCTCTTCCAGAGGTTGAGGACGATTGTGTTTACGACTTCGACCGCGGTAACTGCAGCAGTGCCCTGGTTGAGTCGTGGTGCGGTTGAGGGGCAGTCGCTGGTTGGTGGGGGGTCCCCACCATCCAGTTGGGGTATGAACCCAACCAGTTTGGCCAGGGAAACTTGGATAAAACTGCACAGTTTCACAACGCCTTGGAAAGATGATGAGTTGGCTGGTTGTAGTCTAAGCCCCCGGGTGTTCTATGGTGTTCTGGTCCTTTGAAAATAATTGGCTTTGACACATTTTTCCTCAGTTTCTGTGCAAATCGGTGTCGCTGGTTTGGTTCTGCTGCCTCCACGTGGACTTCGGGCATCGGTTTCCCATGGTCTCCGACCCTCTCGTTGCCAATCTGTCGGGATGCCCAGGGGTGGAAGAAGTGAAGTGATTTGAACCACAGGAAGAGATCAAATCAGCATCAAAAAATGTTGACATCAACAAAATGTGAACTACATTTCCATCATAGTGAATCAGTAGTGGATGATCAGCAGCCCAATTAAACTTTGACCGTTTCTCAATCGAATAGGCATGCTTCGCACGGATGGGCAGTTGACTGCAGGGTTGCACTGAATGATGACAAGCATCTTCAAGGGAAAGGTTTTGTTGTCATGGGCGATCATCACGACATGTGCATCTTCGAATCTGTGACTGCATCTCTGCATCTCAAGTGGCACATTTTGGAGCCGCTGCATCCCATTTTGGGCCATGGACGTGAGCGAGCACGTCAGTCGTCTGCTATGCTGCGTGGCAGATAGGCCGGACCTCGGTACCAATGAAGGCTTCGCAGGTGCATGGAAGCAGTTGCAGGTGGAAGTGGCCAGGGAGCCGATTTTCTCCAAAGATCTGTTGGAAACGCTGGAACTCGAAGGTGCTTTGAAGTTGGGCTTCGGACCTGGAGCAGTTTCGCTGGAAAGCGCTTGGCCAACTCCCACCCAACGACGCGTGGGACTGAAGGAACTCACAAGCAACTCTGACTACCTGTCCATGGCAGTAGCTTGCCAACTGGTGGAGCATAGCCCGGAGAATGTGTGTAATATACATTCTTTTGAGCAAATTTATGGCGGGAGAATCTTGACAGATATCATCCCCGAGGCCGAGCACACTGTCTTCGATGGTAGCATCAGAGTGTTGGATCACACTAAGGAGGTGGAGAAGGCCATGCGACTGCACGTGGATGATGCAGACCACGTGCTGCGGGCACCCCTGCAGGTGTTGATGGGGGTGAAGAACCGCAAGGCTACCGAGACGGTCATTGCAGCGGTTCCCCCGAACCAAGTCCTCCAGCAAAATGGCGTGGAGACAGAGCTGCTTCGGCAGGATCTGTACCAACACATCCCTCCAGCATGCGTGGAGCACGGCAAGCTGCAGAAGCGACCAGTTCTCTTCGGTCCCAAAGATGCACCTGGAATCCAAGCAGATAGGAAGAACACAGTGGCCCTCACAGCCGACGCGCAGCGGGCTTTGGATGCACTCTTTGGTTTTTTAGAAAGGCCCGAGAATCAGCAGCACGTGGCCATCCTGCCTGGCGATGTGGTCATCCTCAACAACGTCAGGGTGCTGCATGGCCGCGCGCCTTTGCAGCCAGTGGAAAACCCTGAGGATCGACGCTGGGTGAAAAGATTGTGGCTTTCAAGTACGACGATGGAACGGCACCTCTGCTGCTGCAAGACTACAGAGCACAGTCGAGTTTTCGACCGACAGAAAGTTTTCAACAAGGCGGTTGAGCTCGGTTTCAAACACCCGTGGCACGTTGACCAACATTCGTGCTTCGTCACCGAGGTGTAGGACTTGGCACATCTTGGCACCGTGTGTCCCAGGTTGGAAATTCAGAATTCGTGCAGCGAGTTTTTTACAGCAACCTCAGCTCATAGCACAGGTTAATGTGAGCGCGACGGATCAAGGACAAAAACCTGCAGTGATGCCTCAACTGCCAACTCTGGGTCAGAAGGTCAAAGGGTGATTGTAGGGTCCACAATTTTCCATGGAGTGCAGTGTTTCCAAACATAAGGATGATATCTCTCTGATGCTGGGAGGGTACCCCCAACTGTTTGGTTTCCTTGTTCTTTGCATATTTTGTTGTTCAAGTGGTGGCTTCCCCATTGAAGGTTGGTGTTTGGAGTGACCTCCCTGCACATCAGCACTCTCCAATACATCATGCCGTACCCCGTGTTTTGCTCCGCCTGAGGTTTGGAAGTGCGTCGGTGTCATTGCTTTTGGGTGGTTGGGGTGTAGCGTTCCGGCTTCTGGAAGTGTTGGAAGTGTCGCCATGCGCATGATGTTTTTCAATACATGTTCGAACACGCTCACAGCCACATGAATGAACCAGCAAAGCATGATGTTAAACCCAGTTCATGAAACAACTACTACACTCTCTGAAAACATGTATGTGATGTAAAAACACACCGGTGGACAAACCTCCACAAGATGTTGGGATCAAATGGAAACTGCGACAACAATCTTATGGACAAACTTCTACATTGAACACGTTGTGCCAAAAGAATTGGCGATTCCACGTAGATTTTCGGATCTGCCATGACATTAGGATGTTTCCGGTTGTTCTACGCTACGGCAACATTTATTTTAACAGTAGGGTAAGACGGAGGGCATCAGCTTCGGCTTGGGAATGCCATGAAGATTGGATTTCTCACTGGTGTACCTAAATGCAACCTCATCATCAACTGCTATTTTCTACACTCGTCTAGCCACAAGAGCAACAGGACTAACAAACATGAATCAGACCACCTGAGCATAGATCAAGCGCTTTAATGACCTGTCAACCCATCAGAAACTGCTGTGAATCAGACCTCGCAAGACCTCCCCAAGCCGTTGGTCCGAGGCGTCATGGGAGGAGAGAGTTGTGAGGTCCACTGCAAGTGGCCTGGAAACCCAGGGGATCTGTGACATCACGCAGCAGTTTGTCGGATTTTTTGGTGCTAAAATGTTGTAAGTTGTGGATTCTTTTTGCAGATTCCATGGAGATGTAAATGTATGCAGATCTTGTTCTAGAGCTCTTGGAGCCAGCAGTGCTGTTGGTAGAATGTAGGATCCAATAGTTTGATTCTACCAAGGCTCAGGCAGACCCAGTTAGAACCAGCAGTGGCCACTTGTTTTCTTTGAGAAGCAAGGACCACTTTTTTGCGGGATGATATGCCACTAGGCCAACCACATTGGATCTCCACTGTAAGTAGCCTTTATGACCCATTCGTACTCATAATTATCAAGCATCATCAAACATTGATAGACCATTATCAATCATCATTAACATTCATTAAGCATTGTGAAGCACCACTGCTACCAGTCACTTTCAACCCTAGAGCCTATCACCACTACTACCACCCCATCATGAACCACTTGCGCCCATGCCATCTGACTTCCCTTGCCACCCAGGCCATACGCAGCTTCTCCCCCCGCCCCTGCCACTGCTACAGCCACCTGCCCCGAGTTGAACATCGATCCTGGGCTGGGGCCTTGAACCAGTGGCAGGATGCTCATGAGAAGATGCTTCCAAAAGCTATCGCATGTCATGCTATGACCAGATCATGGCAGAGGTTATGACCGATGGCAGTGAACATCAGATGCTGATTCTGACAGGTTATGACCAGATGATGGCAGACTGTGGCAGATTATGGCAGTTGTTACACCAAGCTTCGCGAAGTCACTGCTTCGTGATTCCTCTGATTTTTTTGAATGGATGGGGAGAACCTGAGAATGGTGTTGCCATTGAGGCGGTGTGGATGGAACCATTCTTCAAGGGTGAGTTCACCGGCCAACCATCAGTCAACCACGCCCATTGTTTCACTGTGGCCAAACCATTCGAATTAATGTTCAAGCATGCTGAACTGACTCTTACCATTACCACTACTTACCTTACTCATGGAACCATGAATCAAAGTTGAATCTGAGAAATCCTACTATTGAGTTAAGATTACCAAGACTGCCATGACTTTACGAAGTCCACAGTTCATAGATTACTTACTATTACTTCTTCAATTATAGATCACTTACCTTACTAACCTCACAAGTACCTTACCATTTGGTGGTTTCTCAAAATAGGGAACCCCCAAAAATGATTGGTTTACTACTACAAATGGTTTATAAAGGATGATTTGGGGGTACCCCTATTTTGAGAAACACCTATTTCTGCATGACTTCCACCGTGTCAGAGCCGAGGCAACGTTTGAGTTGGGAGCCTCACCTCTGCAACTACACCTGCATCGATCCAGATCCAATTCCAGCAGGCCGACCTGTGGGGAAACAGCAGCGCAGCTGGTGACCAAACGCCATGGCCTTGATGGCCTTGATGGTGGATGATGGTGGATGATGGATCTTGATGGCCTTGAAGGTGGATGATGGAGAAAATTTCTGGTCGAAACACGTTGTGAAGAAACATTCATAACAATGGTCAATGATGCTCAGTCTGCCATTTGAAGGCTTGCCCCCACAGCAATGGGGACCTTCCCTGATCAACGAAGCACCCAGGTTCACATGTTACCTTTCACAGGCTGCAAAAAGACTGGAATTGGCAGCTTTGATGGTATCAGCATGCTGATCTAAACTAGCCATCGAACCAACCATCCAAATGCTTCACTCATGGATCTGCAATGGTGAATTCTCCATGGCGCTCTGATGGTGGTACCCAGTTGGGCGGTGCAGCTGCCGTCCAGGATACGTCAAGGCCACCGAAGCTCAGATCAGCTTCTTGGTGCACAGTGGATCACCATCTCAAGATGAATCAGGGGCATCAGTAGCCATCATTGATCCTATCATAAATCATCATATCAAGCATCGTTAACCATCAATCATCTCATGGATCTCATGGATCATCTTTCGGATCATCATTGATTATGAATGGTGAATGGAGAAGCAGCTTGGTAGAACAACCATGAACGACCAGTTGCTGTGAACCGTCATGATGCATATGTACCACTAGCCTCCGCTTGTGAGGTCGAGTCCAAACCGTCGGTACTTGTTGGTCCAGTATTTGCATGGTTGGTCACACCGAGCTCAAAAAATCGTACTGTAGGAGGTGGCTACCCATCTATCTCAGTGTTGTGTGCTCTTCCCTATTGCCCACGAACAATGTGTTTCCAGCCATCACTAACCACTCGTTCACTACCCAATGAACTTACACATTCACCTCCTGCTCCAGTTTGACCACCAGTTTAACCATCATTAATCACCGTTACATCACCCTTAAACCACCAGCTTTACCATCGTTCGCCACCCTTAAACCACCATTTCACCACCATGAGTCATACTAACCATCATGAACCACCAGTTTCACGACCAGTTTAACCACCTTGCAACCACCAGTTAAAGCATCATCAGCCGCCTTGAAACCACCAGTTCCACCATGACTTGTCCTGCTGTGCCCTGCTGCAACTGTCACGAAGACCTGAGGCATTGGCGTCCCCGAATGGTACTGCGCAGCGGGCTACAGTGGCGATGTCAGCGACCAAGCCGTAGCAGTAGCACCGTGTGAGTGAAGATTTTTAACCGACACTGACTATTTGACAACAACTGTGGCTATTTAAGCATGACTAACAATGTGTCATGTGACTGTTGAATATATTTGGCAGTTTATCATTGAACTTATCATAGTTCCAGGGTCGCAAGATAGTTTGTTGGGGTGCTTTGTAATACTAGGATCAGTAAATAGCCCCCATTATACAAAAATGTTAAGATGTCAGAAATGATTGATATATCGAAATCATCATGCGTAACGTGACTCATTTTGTATGGGATTGAGGACAGGATGAAGCATCACTGTTCATTACAACAAGCTTCTCATTGTTGCAGCTGCTGTGAAAAATAAGTTCAAAACGATGACAGGGGCAAATTGCTGAGATGGGTTGAGAGTCGTCCAGGGTATGGTAGGTCCTATAGTACATTGATGGTTAATGTGACGCTTAATCAATGAGATCAACCATCATATCAACCAGGAAATGTTGGGTTTGTATGGCTCCAGCCCTGGTGTCACATCCTCAGATGATCGTTTCTGCCATGGAAAACACCCAGCATTGGACGCATGGGTCGGTGGATGTTGGAGCACTCGTGGGAAGGCTGTACCAACTTGCGACATCGACGACAGCTGTGTGGCGATCGTGGCTCTGTATCTGGGCAGCATGGCCTTGGTTCTGTGGAAAACTTCAGGTGCAACTTGGTTCTGAGGGAGTCTGGATGCAACAAACATGGGGAGAAAGTTCGTCCAAAGAAAGAATTAAATCTATTCATCGATTTGACGGCATATGTTTTAACATAGATGTAGATATATGTAGACAGTATGAATCTTGAATGTTCAGATGCGCCAGATCCATAGTTCTGACGAGAACTGGTCGCTGCTTGAGGTCTGGATGTTTGCCCATCGTCCCCTGCGCAATGCCGGACGTGGACACGTGCGTAGAACTGGCGAGTGGTGCTTGGGTCAGGCTGCGTTACAGCAGCCTTTAGGAACTAAGCATCATGAGTTGGAACCATGGGTAAAAGCATCATGAGTTCATAACCCTTCCAAATCTTCGAGAAAAAATCTGGCATTTTGTTCAAACCTGGTAGTTTAAGTGGTCGGATAAGTGGTTGACAAGTCCTTGATAAGTCGTTCATAGCTGGTTGCCACTGGTGGTTTGACTCAGTTGACGACGGTGGTTGGAGATCAGCACCGCTGCCAGATGTTCGACCTCTCCGGCTGTACTGCCATGCTGCCGGGGCAGTTTTGCTACGTGGGCTGCGTCTCTCCCTACGTCGCTGGGCGTGGACCAGCCGTGGGATCAGCTGGGGGTGAACTCCCTAGGGGAGAAGTGGAGGTTTTTTTGGCTGAAAATGATGATGTTCCTGATATTTCCTGATGAATTTCTTGATTCGGTTGTAGTAAGCGACATTTTTTGGAAGGATCTATGGGTAGAAAGCTGCGAAGCATGCTGATCATTGTGAGGTGGCATGCCAATCTCCTCGAAAGTGTCAAACCCAACAGTGATCGAATTCATTTCGCCTGAAAACTATGCAGTGAAAATCGAATTTCGCCCAAGACATCCAGATTTCATCAGCTAAACACTTGTGAGGTACTGAGATTAGCCTCGGGTGATTAGCCAGAGATCTGAGGATCCTACAAATCATTTCACCACCTGGGTGAGCACCTCGGTTCGCCTTCCTGAGGCCCTGGTGGGCGATTCGACCTTCGCCAGTTGCTCCGCCAGCAACACGGACCCCAACCAGGTCATGGACTGGCGCGGAAGCCCAGGATGCGAGATCCACGCGGTGAAAAACCTGTGGATTTCCATCGGTCTGAGGCTTTTCTGTGTCGAATTTCGAGTGATCTGAGTGTTGAAATTCTGTTTTTCAGTCTCAAATGTCTTGAGATGCGATGTTTGTGCCTTTTTAAAGGGACTTCTTCATCGATATGTGTCATTTCTTTGCGTTTTCATATAGTCGTTCTTTTTTTGGGGGACGATGTTGGAATCTTGGAAAGGGTCTGACTTTGGACCATCTGGGGGCTCCAGCTTGGAACATGCACCATGTCCGCACTTGGCAAAAGACTTGGCCATGAAAGGATGACCCTGAAACGCTTTTGACACGGCAGCGTTTCCAAACAATTGCGAAAGGCTCCTTGCAAAAGCCCAGACATCCATTGTGCATAGGATTTTGGACCATCTTCGATTGCTAATTCATGATGAGCGTTACCATGGGTCAGTGGCTGAACAAAGACTGCGATTCATTCCTGATCAAATGATGCTTCCAGAATCATGCCAAATCAGGGTCAACCACCACCTAGTGACTGGCAAAAGCATGTCGAACTTAGTAAATGAACGACAGGTGAACGGTTGAGGCACCAAGGCATCAATTCTGAGCCTCGCCATGGCCATCACAGCTGCTGCGTCGCTGCCCCCGGGCATCTCTGCGCCATCACCAGCAGTGCGCAGCTGGCGAAGCGGCGCTGCTGTGAAGCCGAAAGCTGCTACCGTTGTGTCCCTCGGTGAAGTGATGACCATGCTGATGTCGCTCAGCGAACTGCTTGGCAGTAGTCATAGTGACACAAACTGCTTGGCAATGCAACTCTGGGAAACTTAGGCCACCGGTTCGGAACTGGTATGACTGAGGATGGATGATGATGATGATGATGATGATGATGATGATGATGATGATGATGATGATGATGATGATGATGATGATGATGATGATGATGTATGATGATGATGTATGATCTACTGATGGTTGAGAATGTGGACGAGGACAGGTTACTGGTTAATCATGGGCAACTGGTCAATGATAGCTAGCTAATGGTGAGCGTGAATAGCTAATGGTTTATCATTTTCATTTGGCGCCGGTTTTGGGTGGATTTTGGTTTGTCAGATTGAGATGTTGTGAATTTGTGGGTTCCAGGTTCGGCAGTCCCGTTCAGATTCATCTCGAAGTCTTGGCATTTCAGAGTTTCAGGGTGCAGATACCACCAAGGGAGGTTGTTTCCCCATGCCAGCAATGCGTCTTGGTATGAAACAAACCCCAAATTGGTGAACATTTCTCGACTTTGCCATAGAATGTGGGTTGGTTAATGATGCCCAACGCTGGTTGTCAATTTGCTCCTGATGGTGGTTAGAAACGGATCATTCACCATTAGTGGTTGATGATGGTTGACAAAGTGTGGCTTGTTAACGGTTCGCCCATGGTTCATCATGGTCTTCAAAGGGATGGCCAGCATGGCATTGCTGGCCGTTGTTCAGGTCGGCAGCAGCTGCGGCCTGCATTTTGAGGCGCCAATTGCCTGGGTCGTGGTAAGTTGCTACCCTTTCTTTGATGATGGGTTGATGAGGTGATCGTTGAAGGTGGCTAAACTGCTGGTGAAACCGATGGTGAAACATGGTTTAATGATGGGTTCATGGTGGTTAAACATCCCTCAAACTTGGGTTAATGATTTCGATGATGTCTCATAGTGGTTGATGATGGGTTCAGCATGTTGCTACTCCTGGTTGGTCATCGGTCTCTGTAGGACCTTATGATGGTTGATGGCTGGGAATGAACCATCTAACCATCACAAAACTCAGCAAAATCAACTGCAGCCAACAAATTCCACCATCAATGGCTGTACCAGAGTTTCAAGATGTTTCAAGCATCGAGTCATCCATCATTTCCCACCTGGAACCACCATCAACCAGCAGAAATCCATGGTGGATTATACTAGTAGCTACTACCTTAGCCTTCTAGGCTTTTTGGGATATGATTGATTTACCACATGGCCACCAAAAGTTAGACTTTTCGCAAGAGATCTAAAAGCCACCAAGATGCCTTGACCCATGGCATCATGACTTCAACCCATCACTTCTCACAGGTGCCACCAGCGGCGTTCCGTGCGCCGTGCCGCGTGCCCCGATGCGAGATCTGCGGTGGACAGGCTACCGGGGGTGGCTTAGGCCACGATTGGTCACCATGGTGTGACTGGTGGTTGATGGTGGAACTGCTGATCACAATGGCCTAGACCCATCAACCAAGCTATCAACCCACAACATAGCACCATATTCACCCAACCATCCACATTCACCACCCTCGGACCACCATTGTTGATCAAATCACCAAAATCATCAACCATCAACGAAACATCCGAACCAATCTACTAAGAGCATAACCATCACCCAACCATCAACCACCTCCCACCCCATCACCACGTGCATCGCCACAGGCGCCGCGTGCTGGGCCTCGGCGGAGCTCTGCTGCTCCCGGGCGCCGCGGATGCGGAGCTGCCGGGGACGGAGCTGTCGACGCTGACGCCGGAGACGCTGCGAACGGCCCAGGGGAAGGCGCCCCGCGGGGGGCCCTGGGAGAGGTGGTGCCTGCCCTGGTGCCCTGCCCTGGGGGTGGCCCTCATGACATGGTGAGGATGGGATGGGATGGATGGGTTGGAGGGTGAAGTTGGATGAGTTTGTCACGGTGGTTTATGATGGTTGGATGATGGTTTCATGATGGTTCGCACTGTGTCTTGATCATTGTGACTAGTTGATGGCATTGTGGTTGGTGATGGTTTCGGGTTTTGATGGGTTTCAAGAATCGATCATGATCGTTTTTTTAGTGAGAATGCAGTGGTGATGGGTGGAGATTTTCGATTTTTTTCATGAGGCTTGGAGATTGAACAGGTTTCATCACTACCGCATGAAGCACATTGACTTCAACACATGATTTGGGGTATTTGGGGTATCCATGACTTGTTCCACATCGACTTACCATCACTTATCTCCCAACAGACTCTCGAAGACGCCCCCTAGTGAAGGAGATGGTTGACCATGTTAAGGGGAGTGGCTACTGGCCAGAGCCAGTCACCCACAGTCACCCGTAGTCACCCCCTACCCGTTGGAAGCCTGGTCCATCATCAACTCACCATGGTTCCCATGGTGATTGACAGCTGCAGGTGGCCATCATCACGGGTGGCACCAGCGGCGTGGGACTCGAAGCTGCACGCGTGTTGGCTGCCAATGGCTGTGTCACTTGGTGCGAGCACATGGTGCGAGAAGGAAGGTTGGATCCAGATGTCGTAAGAAGATTGCACGATATTGGACTGAACCTTGTGTTTGGGCTCGCCTTTAAGTGAGCACTGAAAGTTGTGAGTTTGCAGCTGATCCGGCTCAAACTGCTTGCGTTGACAGTTCTTACGTAACCTTTCCTGCATCATGGCCCCAATGAAGGTAGCAATGAAGGCCAAGAAGGTTGCCATGAAGGCCATGAAGGGCCAGAAAGCCATGACCAAGGGAGGCCTCTTGGCTGAGTTGGCCAACAACACGGAGATCAAGAAATCCGACATTTCCAAGGTGCTGAACAGCTTGGCGGAGATTGGCACAGAGGAGGTGAAGAAGTCTGGCAAGTTCGTTCTTCCAGGGCTGTGCATGATCAAGACCCGTCAGAAGAAGGCCACGAAGGCTGGCACTCGATTGATGTTCGGCAAGGAGGTGGCGGTGAAGGCTCAGCCTGCCAAGACTGTTGTGAAGGCTTTTCCTGCTGCAGTTTTGAAGCGCGAGATCTGAGGCCATGTTTCTTTAGGCCATTCCGCTGCAGCCAAAGGATGCTAGTGGCACCTTGGGGGATTGGAGCACGACTAGTTTCCAGTGGCACAGCTTCATGTACACTATTCCTCTTAGGGAGTTGTTCAGCCAGAGGGAAAAGATGCAGAGCTGGTGCGTTCTGAACACATTTGGCGGATCTAGCGGCTATGGAATATGATCCATGAATTTAATACGCAGTAGTATGTCTTCGGACTTCTTTTCTCAGAAATCAGATTTTCTGGTTGATCAGTTTCAGGAACTAATTTCACGGGATTCCACGGGAAACAGAACCGAGTAGCATCTTTGCTAAAGTCACTGCGACAGCCTGAATCTTTGAATAAACAACAACCGAGATAATACCCAGCACTAATGGTCGTAAACTTGTTGGACATCAACCTTGGCTCGGTCTTGGAGAAATACACATTCACATGTTTGAACATCAATAGTTGATCATCAATATAGTCTACTGACGACACCGATAGAATCCGTCTTTCAATAAATCAACCCCTTTAACCCTTATCATCAGCTAACTATCCGGAACCATGAACTAAATCAATCATCAATAGTTGCACTTGTTGAGATCCAAAATGTGTACCATCTGAAGCTCTCAATCAATCATGACTGTATTGACTAGTTGCTTAACCTTGCAAATCTTAATCAGTTTGGTTCATCGTCCAAAGATCCAAAGTTGCTTCAGTTGCACCGTGCCTCAGGACGTTTACCTCACAGGACGCAGCCTGGAGAAAGCGAAAGCCGCCGTGGCCGATGTGGCAGCAACGGCCACCGGACAGGCGACGGATGACAACCAGATGATCTTGGGCCAATGATAGCTAGGCAATGATGGTTGATTATATATGTTTATATCGTTAGTAGTTAATGTATATGACTAATAGTGAATGATGGTTAATGATAGCTAGGCAATGATGGTTAATGCTAGCTAGGCAATGTTGTGAATGATAGCCTAAGATAGCTGGTTGTCTTGTCAATGACCTTGACAACTAGCTGGTTTGTGATGGTTAAAAGAAAGCTGGGCAATAGGTTTGTTTGTCTTGATAGCTAGATACACTGAAGGTAAGTGAGGATGGCTGACAGTAGTTGGTTAAGAGTTCAGTGCTAGGCCGAATCAAGAGCTGGTTGGTAGTGGCTAAAGATGAACAGTTGAGTTTCATCATGATTTATTATTGGTTAATATCGAAGCTGATGGTTGAATGGGTGATTTTGCAGGTATGGGTCAACGGTTCACTCATGAATCATCGATGGTTCAAAGTTGGTGAGTTGCCGGTTAGCACTTCAAACCCATGTTCCAACAGTATTTTGATGATTGAGAAACTGCTTCCCACTTCTGACTTTTGGTTGACTTGGAATCACTGGTGTGTTACCACTCAACCACATTTTGACCAAGCAGAGTGACTGGTCACCACCTTAGCAACCTGGGCACGCGCAACCCTTGGTGACTCACCACTGATTTCTTCACCCGCAGCCCTTGGTGCTCGTTGCATGTTGCTCAGCTGGAGGTCCTTCCCCTAGAGCTGAACTTGGCATCTTTGACGTCGGTGCGCAACTTCGCAAAGCAATGGAAGTCCTCCATCCAGTGGGGAACCTCGGGGAGCGCCGTAGGCAGTGCTTGAAGCTGCTTGGTGCTGTAGAAACGCGTAGCAGTTGCTGTTGAAGCTGTTGGATTTGCTGGGAAGCTGTTGAAGATGTGAACTTTGAGGAAAATGATGGACTTTGAGCTGTAACATCATGGAATTCAGCAGGGCATGAACAGTTTTCAAACTTGGGAGAGCCGATTTTCGGTGTGTTGCTTTGGCTTTTTAAGCATTTCGATATATGGAGTTGACATACACGCAGGATGACGCGCGCAATGTTTCACGCAGCTCAGTGGGAGACCAGGAAGAAATGGGAATCCTTTGTCTACACATTTAGTCAATCCTATCTCCATCATTCTCCAACTAACAGTGGTGATGGTACCCAACACCCCCGTTAGTTCATATTTCCAGTGGATTCCCTAAAAACCATTGGTTCATTTCACCTCCCTCGGTTCAATCTGACTGACCATCACCGTGCTACAGGAGGCCGGTGGACATCCTGGCGTGCAATGCCGGGCTGGCCTTAGGCGAAGCATGGTGGGCTGCGTGGATCTTCACAAGAGGATGTCGGTCATTCGGATCCGAACTTCAACCATCATTCTGATGTTGATCATTCTGATGTTGATCATTCTGATGTTGATCATTCTGATGTCCATCATTCTGATGTTCATCAGACAGATCCATGTTGATCATTCTGATGATCTCAGCCAACGAAGTGTTTTCCAACTGAGTGTCTTGACGCGCCTGTTCTTGGTTGTTGATGATGGGAGGAGATGGACCTTTCCCAACTGGGCGGCTGTTGCGGATGCACAGTTGATTTACAAGATCATTCCAAAACCAAGCCGTGTGTGTTGCATTGACAGTCGCCAAAATCCTCCCATGCTTTGCCATTGATTGATGGTTTCTTCTCGAAGTATCAAAAACTATGACATGTTTTCGGTATGCAAGCTCACCAACATCAACCAACCAAACAGTTCATAGCTTGCTCAACAGCTTACTTCAAATCATGGGTTTGATTTGTTATTCAAGGCTGTATAACAATGGCGGGGATCAAGAACTGACCAGTCATGACCTATGTTGACCAGGCCAAGATCAGACTGAGCCTCAGTTCACAGAAGATGGCCAGCATCTCAGTAGTGAGGTGCAGATGGTGAACGCTGATTGCTGACTGTCAAGGAAGGTGATTCACGGTTGACAATGTCTCATGCTGGTTGACTAATGGTTGCTGATGATTGACGAATCATCAGCCACGGTGGACCATCATCACTAAGCATCATGATACCATCAACCATCATCAACCATCCTCAACCATCTGCTACCATCACTGACAGACACAACGGTTGCTGATGCCTCAGGGTGCAACCAACGACGGCCTTTCGAGGCTTCGAACTGACGGTGGGCACCAACCACCTGGGCCACTTTCTGCTGGTGAACCTGCCGCTCGGAGCGAGTCACCGCTGGGGCAACTGGAAGCGCAAGCGCACACTGGCGGATGTTTTTCCACCAGGAGGTGACATTTGTTGCTTCAGAATGTTGAATGCAAAGGTTGCAGAGATTGCTACCACCTGCTACCACGTCATGTGGCTGCAGATTGTTTGAGGACCAACCCCAACCTAGCGATTTTTGCAACCACGGAAACGAGGGAAAACTGTGGTGGGACGAGGGTTGTCTGGCGGAAACCTGCCTTGATCAGCTTCTCCGAATGAAGCAAAGATTCAGTTTTAATCTCGATCATGTGCCATCATTATTGATAAGTAACTAAGTAACCACCATCATGTCAATCATCCAGAATTTGCCAACATCACAGATCAATAATGATTGACAAATGATGACAAGCTGACCAACTGAGTATACTCGCTACCCGACAACTTGGATTCTAACTAGTATTACAACTAGGTATACTGATATCCAAGTTATCTGGTAGCGATTATATGATCCAGCTGCAACTAATATGACTATTCTAACAATTGTATACAAATCATCATGATGATTAGAACTAGGTATACCAATCTGGTCTGCAGCTGGTAATAAGAATCCTATCAGATTGGTATACCTATAACAAGTATGATACCTGGTATTACAATAACTGGTATACTACTATAGCTATTGATATATGGTGGTTTCTCAAAATAGGGGTACCCCTGAATCATCCACTTTCAATCATTTCTAATAGTAAACCAACTATTTTTGGGGTACCCATATTTTGAGAAACCACTATTTGTGGAATCTCTCCTATGGTTGGTGGAAATCCCCCATTAGTTGGTTGATTAATATTGACCCAGCTCGCCATAAATTGCCAATAATCCACCATATAAATGGTAATACCAATAAACTAGTCATATAATAATATTACCATGGTAAATAGCTAGTAATACCAATCAGCACTATAGTTACCAACTAGTTATGGGTACGCCAATCAGCATGATACCCGGTACACCGCGCCGTCTCAGGATGGAGGATGCCTTGTCTCCGGAAGCTCGTGTGGTGGTCACCGCCTCCTCGGTGCACAACCCGGCCACCGGGGACCCCGGGAAGCAAGCGACCTTGGGCGCGGGGGCTCAGGGGGGTCAGGTGGGCGGCCAGCAGGGACCAACCCATCTGCTTCATGGGGAGGTGATGAAGTTGTTCATATTTGATTCATGACTAGTGAATCAATTGAGTTGATTTAATTGATTGTTCATTGAGTTGATTGAGTTGATGAACTTTGTGACTGGTTGGATTTCATGACGAATGGATGGTGGATGGTTGATGAACTTTGGTTCAAGGATGGTGAATGATCGAAAGTTGCAACTTTGAGGTCAACCCCGTGGACACAGTTGCAGGGGGGCAGTGTGATCCCTCCAACAGGTACGGGATGACAGCAATGGCCTTTGCTTCCACTAGTCAACCGTAGCTGCTCATGGTGCTTCATCATCAACTTTCGGTGTTGACAACAGTCAACTGTTGGTGGTGAGGCTAGTGGTTAAGAATCAGCTGTAGGCGATGGTTGATGGTGGTTAGCCCTTCTGGGGTTGGCAACCAGCATCGCATCATAGCGACCATGGACAAAACCCGCACAAGTTGGTCAACTGTCAACTTGGTTTGCACCAGCAACCAGTTATACCTGCTACATCCAACAGTTCCTGTTCCAACCAGTCATACTTACAACCTGATCTCACCCAGTGAACCACCTTTCAGTCAGATCAGTGAGATCAGCCACCACAGCCAATCCCTTAACCATCACTGCCGATCCCTTAACCATCAATCTTTAACCACATCTCCACATGAACCAACCATCACCACCACCATCACCACCACCTTCCGTGCCTTCCTGTCCCAGGCGACCTGTCGGGCCTGGGCAAAGGCATGGTGGACGGCTCTCCCTTCGATGCCGGCAAAGCTTATAAAGGCGGGGGGGAGCTGGGGAGCACCTGCTAGAGATGCCAAGGGATCCTTGTGGACAAGTCTTGGAGCTTGACATGGTTGATGAATTTTTGGAGCCCTCAGATGGATGTTGGAGATGAATGTTGATGATTTTGGTGGAGAATTGGTTGATAGCAATGAGTTTGAAGGGAACCACAGGGTTTGAAATGGTTGATGGTAGTTGATCGTGATATCCATCGGCAGCTGGGTGCGTTAATTCATGGATGTTGTCCTCATCAGAGACAACCTCCAGGACCTGGAGGTTGTCATTGATCGATCGTTGATCAATTCTTTGAGGATTCCTGATTCTTGTATGGTTGATTGTTGTTGATTTTTGTGTATTGTTGTTTATTATACTTTTATTATACTTTATTTCTGTATATTGATTGTTGATTGTTGTTTATTGCTGTTGATTGTTGGTATTACTTTTTGATTGTTGAAGAGTTGTTACTCGTTGCTCGCTGATGGTTGGAGATCATGATGCTTGATACTGGTGAATCATGTCCAGGATCCAGGTGACAACAAACCACGTGATGCACAACCACCAGTTGCTTGACCAAGGCTGATTGTCACAGCAACCAAATGGGTGTTTCTCAAAATAGGGGACCCCCCAAATCATCCACTAATCGTCATTTATAGTAACAAACCAGCCATTTTTCGGGGTCCCCTTTTTTGAGAAACCACCAAATTGTTGATCAACCCTAGTGAAGCCCTCGCAACGGCAATCAATTCTATGGCACATCAACCCGCAACCAACGGTTGCGCTACCGCATCAACCAACATTCCAAGCTGTGCTTAGATTCCAAGCTCTGCAATGTTCTCTTCACCCTGGAACTCGCGCGACGTTTGTGCCTGGGACGTTGCAGTATGTTGGGGTAAGCTACCAAGCCAACCCACGGGCTTATGGATGGTGAATGAATGGAAATGGTTTGATGGTTCATGGATCGTTGAGTAGTTCATGAATGGTCCATGAATTGTGGATTAGAGATGATTATAGTTCTTCTTCGGCAAGGCAATGTTCTTTGGGCAATTCATTTTGCAAGAACAGAAGGGAAACCATCACGCACACCAAACTCAAACAAACTCACTTGAGCACAGGGTGAGAAACTCGAGTGTGTATGGCAGTTCGTTGGAACCTCCGGTTTTGGAGCAGCCGGTGTTGCAGCTTCAAGGAAGAAGAAAGGCTCCAAAGTCACTGTGAACTGCTTCAGTCCAGGCGAAGTGGTCACCCGGGTGGAAGTGGGTTTCAATGGACGTTGGTCGGTCACCGGTTTCACCGGTTGATGGTTTTTTTAATGCTGATTTATTGCTGTTCATGATTGTGCCATGGCTATTCTGTGGTCGGTAATGGTCGTTTGAATGATTAGAACGGTGCCTGATTATTGATGCTTTACTATTTCAAACAAATAACTATTCTAATTATGGCTGTTCACCACCGATTGCTGATGCTTTTTAATGCTTCAAATGGTGGTCGTCTGCCAGGATTGATCCCTTCCAAGACCTTCTTTCGCTATCAAAACCAGGCCGGGCATAGGAGCACTGAGCTGCCCCATCAACAACCATCTCAACTTCATTACCAATGTGATCACTCCATCATTCCTCCACCTAACCTCAACTCCCTATCCTTTCCCACACCTCAAACCTCCTTCCCTCCTATCCCTTATTCTTTTATTGTCTTTGAACCTCTTTCCTATTCAACTCTCATGGAAAGATTCTAATCTTCTTCTGGATACCTATCCCATCTCTGCTCTCTTGCTCCTCTTAACCTGATCCTATTTATACCTCTCTATCACATCCCATCTATCTTCTTCTGGAGGTCTTCCCTAACCTCTATTCTTCTATCATTTTCCTATTCCTTTCTTCCTATCTCTTCTCTATTCTCTATTTCTTTTTTCCCCTTTTCTTCCCTTCTTTCATCTCAGATTTCTATCCTAAAAATATGTCCTGTAACGTGATATCTTCCCTTCCCCTATCCCCTCCTCCTCCTTCCCCTATACTTCCTCCGCCTCCTTCCCTCCTCTCATCCCATTCTCTATTCTTTTATCATCTTTCAACCAACTCCTCTATTCTACCTTCCCTTTCCCTTCCTTACTCCTATCTCTATCTTCTGGAATCTTCTCCTACTATCTTCCCCTCCTTCCTCCCCCCTACATCTTCCATCATCTCCTATCTCCATCTCATCCTATCTCTATCCACTATGATAATCCCCATGCCTTTCCAGGCCTTTCCAGGCCATACTTATCCACTTTGATACCTTTCCACTCGTATTACATCCCTTGGTCTCCACTTCCAGGTCTTCTCATCGGTTTTCGCCTTTGCCGCGGGAAATCTGCTGAAGATCTCGGAGACGACGCGGTTCGGCGGCGAAACCTTGGTCTTCATGGCCTTGGATCCGAGCCTCACAGGGACCTCCGGACGCTTCTTCTCGGTGGGGCGGGGGGAAGGGACCACCGCTGGGGGAGGGGTGAAGGGCTGGGCCCTGGGGCTGTCATGGTAACGCGATGTTTCTGGTGATGACAACCATGACGGGCTATGATGAAACATGCGATGAGGTTGTGGTTGTTCTTCTTCTTCTTCTTCTTGTTGTTGTTGTTGTGGTTGTTGGTTGTTGGTTGTTGGTTGTTGGTTGTTGGTTGTTGGTTGTTGGTACTACTTGCTGGTTGTGCTAGAAGAGTTGCTCTCTTGTTCGCTTTGCTTCATGCCTTTCAGGCGATTCCACCGGGCAAACATCAGTTCGTGGAGGAGCTGAGATGTCTCAAACCTCGCTGACAGATGTGAATCACTTGGATGTGGCAATGAAGACTAGAGACTGCAAGAGACTTCAATGATCAGCAGCATGAGAGCAGCCCCATTTTTTCCATCCGCTTCTTTGTGAGTGATTTCCTTGGGTTTCCCAATTTTTGCATGTGTCGCGGATGTTGCAGTTTGCTGCTCAAGTTGCAGCACCCTCCATGTCTCATGCCTCCATGGTACCGAGGATGGTGCGTTTTTGCGATTTTCGTTGCTGAACGTTTTGCGGATGTTGCGGCAGCCAAGGTCACCGATGGCGCCGAAGATGCGTCAAGGACCTCCTTGGCTGTGACTTCTCTGGATGCCTTGGGACTTTTGCAGGTGACACAGCCTGCCGCACCAGGGGCAACACTAGATCCATTTTTGAGTTCAGCAGATCCGACTTTAAGCACTGCAGTTCCCTCTTGGGAAAACGAGAAGAATGAGAAGAGAAGGGCCGCGCGTGGTCCAGAACCGGATGCAGCATCAAACTTCGATACTTGGGGCGTTCCTGCTTGGGAAAACAAGAGAGGAACAGCCATTGGCCCCAGAGGACCAGATGATACTGAGAGACTTCCTCCTTGGGAAAACAAGAGAGGAACCGCTGAAGGGTCTAATGCTGAGAGGTTTCCTCCTTGGGAAAACATGAAAGGATGGGCTGAAGGGTCAAATGCTGAGACGCTTCCTCCTTGGGAAAGCATGAGAGGAACGGCTGCGGGGTCCAGAGAAGATGAGAGGCTACTTCCTAGATTTGCAGGCTCGCATTGGGAGTGGCAAGAATCGCATCAGATTAGTAGATTTGCTTACTATATGGATTGTGCACGCATTATGTTCATGAAGCATTATGGCTTATGTACTGCAGTGATTCGAAGGGTGGAAAGCAGTAGAAGGCTCTGTTGACGTAGTGAAGCTGTTGTTTTTTGCACTGGGAATCTGCGGTGTCAGACTCATGTCAGGGTTATGCAATCGTAGATTCATGGTCTGATTTTCTCGAAAGCCAATATATTTATCGGGAGAATCCACCATTGAGAGGTGGAAAACCAATAAAACATAATCAAAAAAAAGGTGAATCTTCAACTTTTCTCAACATTTCTCAACATTTCTCAACCATGAAACAGTCTGATCTTCTCAACTTGGCTCCAGGTGGAGGTGATCTCGTGAGACCAGGTGAGCATGCGCTCACGGGTCCGGTGCTGGCGCCGGTGCAGCCCACGTCCAACGACCGCCCTCGCGAGGCCGCGCCGCCCGTGGAGCGTTTCGGTGGCGACGAGGCTCCCAGAGCTGCGGCGGTCGCTCGTCCCGAGGCCTTCGCCAACGGTGAGCCGCGCTTCGCAGGAGGAGATCCGGCGTGGGCACCTGCCGTGGGCACCGGCGTCACCACCGAGACGGGCACCGGGACGGGCACCGGGACGGGCACCGGGACGGGCACCGGCGCCACCCAGGTGGAGCTTGAGCCGCCCTTGATGCCGCTGGCAGATCCAAGTGCACCGGGCGTCTTCACCAGTGGCGTAGAAAACAAAAATGTCAGCATTCAGCACGACCATACGCCGCTCAAGACCTCTGGGGAGGAGAGTTATTCCTTGGATTGTGGCACCACGGTGATCCAACCGAAGGATTGGCATTTCACCTTCCGGCCTCCCAACCTGGGAGATTTCAACATTCCCATCACGGTGCGACGTGATGAGGACAGTCATCCTGTCGGCCACTCCTATCAGATTGCACGAATGGAGGCGGGAAAGGACCTCTGAAGCTGGTGAGTTATCAGTTGCATCAGCCTGGTGAGAGAAACACTTTACAATGGGTGGTTGATCATGGCTGAGGGATGTTGATGGATGTTGCTGGATATTGATAGATGTTGATGGATGTTGATGGATAGTTCATGGTCCATCAACAATAGCGACATATAACTTTGGCGCATCCCAAAGTTGCATCCCAAAGTTCCTGCAAGTTTCGGCTGATGTTTCGCTTGGAGTTGATGCCCAAAAGCCTTGCGAGTCGACATTCTCAACAGTTGGTTTTTGGCTGATATCATTTCGGCCTTGGAGATAGCCCGCTGGATGAGAGGGGTTCATGGGGAGACCTGGCTGCTGAGTTGCTGGCAGAATTTGACCAGTCACAGCTATGCCTCACTGGTTGGATGGCTCATGCGACCCAAGGTTGCTTGCCAGTTGGTCATTGCCAGTGGTATCCCTATGATCGTTGGCTAGTGGCAGTGGCTCCCATCATTGACCATCATGAACCAGCGGCACCACTACCCATGACCATCAACCACAGATACCAACTGTTCTTTGTCTATGATTCAAAGTATGCTCTTAAGACTCTTGCTTGACAGTGATGATGAATCTCAATGGTGAAGTCATTCGCTTCAGAGAGTGCTTCGAATCTCATAGTTCAATGACAGTTCAATGCTCAAGGTTTGACCGCAGCAGTTCACATCTCAATGCTCAATGGTGACTCGTCATTCACAGAGTTTCACATCGTGTCAGACGTCGTTGGAGATCCCCATGGCAGCACCACTGCATTGCAGGTCTCTGTGTCAGCTCTGTTGGACAACTGGCAGCCCTTCCAGCTGCGGCTCAACGCCCCCTCGCGCAACTCCATCCTGCTGAAGGAGGCCATGGGGGGCCTGCCATGGGGGGGGCGGCCAAGCCATGGGGGCGGCCAAGCCATGGTGAGGGCGGTGATGAGTTCGTGGTCACGTGACTTGTGGTTGAAGAAGCTGGCTCTACCATGATGATTCACCGATGATGATTTTGTTTGAAACTGTTTGGCGTGATTTTCATGTCCATGTTCATGTCCATTTGATGGTTGATGACTAAGATAATTGGCATTAGATGATCGAACATGATGGTGAATTGCTCCTTGATTGTTGGATGTTGATGGTACACTGACGGTACAGCATTCTTTGCTGTGGGTGAATGAGTATTCATGGTCAGGAGATGGTGAAATAGGGGCTGAATGATGATAAATCACGGTTAACAATGGTTTTTTATTTGTGGCCAAGTCATCGTTGTTGATGCAGTGCGAATGGTGGATGAGAGGTGGTTAAAGAGTTAATGAATGGATTGCAAATGATTGTCAATGATGATATATGACGATTGTTCATGTTTCCTTAACATGTGATATGATTATCGATGGTGGTTTGAGGATGCGCAGCCATGAACAATGGCTGACAGTAGTGCGTGATGTTTCTGAACCTATCCGATCGCAGCAGTCTTAAGTATCTATGTAAAACACCATGTTATCAAACGCAAATTTTCAGCGGAGGTGGATTTTTTTGTACCCTGCAAAAAGCGCAAGTTGACCTAAAGAAAAACTGTGGCACCCTAATCTGCAAGTTGCTCAAACAAGCGTAGCAAGGCTTTACCCTGGAATGCTGACCCCAACTGACTTTACCTCCAAAGAGTGATGTTCACTTCAACTGATGAGCCAACTGGAAGTGTAAACACCCAACTCGCAGTTTTTGGTACCCCAACTACTCGTCTTGTTAAAAATCTTCCATTCTATCCCCTATTCTTCTAACTTCTGCAGGTTTTAACGTATGGCTTGTTGGTTTTAACGTATAGTCGGCGTGTACTCACCAGCCATCACCAGCCACCATGCTGAAGGGTTGGATGCTGCAGCAGCATCGCAGCAAGGCCGGTAGCTCCGAGTGTGCGGACCTTCGCTGCGATTTTACGGAGACCTGGTGGTGCCTGGTGGTGCCTGGTGGTGCCTGGTGGTGCCTGGTGGGTGGTTCAAGGAAGGGGGAAAGGCCTCAGTTTCATGGGGAAACCGATGGTTGATGAGACTGGTTGATGGTTGATGGTGGTTATATGGTAGGGCTGATGATGGAACTGGTGAATGATGGTGAAACGGGTGGTTGATGATGATTATACGATCAGCTGTTGATATGGTTGAGGATGCTTTATGATGTTGCTGATCTTACATTGTTGGTTAGTGAACTCTATTCAAACACCGGTGGTCAACCACTGGCATTGAATTGAGGGTGAATGGTGGTCAATCGCGTGGCAATAACCAATTTTGGAATTGGAATTGATCCACCCACACGAAGCAGTTTTTGAAATTGATCATACTTTAACTCCATTGTCGACCAAATGATGGGGCATCACAACTCATGGGACGCTTGAAACAAAGAACCAACAGGTGCTGCACAAGTTGAACCTCCCCAAGTGAAGAACCTCCATGTGCTTCAGCTCCCCCAAGGATAGCATGGCTCCCCAGGTGGGGTGGTGGTCACCATGCCATGCCCCTGGTGGCCATGCCATGGTGCCGGCGCAGCCAGGCCCATGGAGACCCTGTCCACCTTCACGGGCGAGAGCGCCCTCGGCACGTGGATCGTCAGCTTCGAGGATTCCGAAGCTCGAAAACGCACGGGGGCCATGGCCTGGGCCGCCCTCAAAATCACCTGGAGCTGCGAGCCACCCGTGGTGCAGTGAGGGACGCCGTGGCGTGCCTGGTCCCTGAGGGCCGCCTGTGGATCTCCGGTAGTGGAGATCCGGATGCCGGATGAGATCTGTGATCACTTTAGTAGTAATGCTAGGTTTTTAGAAGTTTGGTTTTTGTTTGAAAGTATGGGTGTTTTGTTAAAACTGATGCTTGATTCTGTTGGAGGTTTGTGGTGCTTGATGGTTTGAGGAAAGGTGAAAGGGGTGAACAACTTCTCGTCAGCATCTGACCCATAGAGAAGTCTCTTCTATGCCTGGTAGAGGACACACCGAGACTGACCAGCTTGCGTACAGCAACGGTGAGTCTCACTCGTAGTGACACCACTCTGAGCCGAGTGTTTGAGATATTTTGAAGACGCGTAGTGCGTGTGGTGAAGTCCAGCTTGTGATTGTCGTATGATCGTCACATTTTTGTCAGATTGTCCATAGATTCGTGTTGAGACGAGGAGAAGACACGAATTGTTGCTTTACAATTTCCAAGAAAAAACAGGATCCCCAAAAGCTTGGAGCACCGCTGATTTAATTTAGTGCACTCGTTGATCCAGCTTCCAGCCGTGTACATTATGTACACCAGCCGCAAACGTCCACCACCCAAAGATACCAACACAGTCCACCAAAACAAGTATTTGATACCAATAGTTTTTAAGTATTTAATAATTGGTTAATCAAAATTTGATGCCAACATGTTGCGCTTTTCAAATATTTGCCCAGCGCATGCCTAGAGACCTGTGGACGGAGAGGCCGACGGCAGTCCAGAAAGAGGCTGACCGTTTCGAGCGTGAAAACGCTCTCATTTTTGAGTCCTTGGTGTCCATCGCCAGGGGGACAAACGGAGGCTGCCGGGCTCGGTGTTTCGGTATGAAGGCACCTGGGTGTTGTGGGCTACTGATGCTTTCTCTATATGAAAGCTATGAAAATTCATGAAAAATCATGAAAAGTCATGAAAATTCATGAAAACTATGATGTTTTCTGGATGGTTGCAGCAACCAACTTGGATGGCTCCATCAAACAGCATGGCTGGTGTGTGGTGACGGCTCCATAGGACACGCCCTCTGAAGAAGCTCGAAATGCAGATGAGGCCCAAAGCTCAGCTCCGGTGTGGGAAGAATCAACCATGAACTTAGAACAAGAAGGACCACGTCGATGGCTGTTGGGAGGGAAACATATGTGGTTGATATTAGCCATGAATGGTGGAAGTAACTATCAGCCAACGACAGATCCAAGCACTGAGAATAGCGAAACCAGATCCATCGCAATTTCATGGCTTTCGACAGGGATTTCTCCTTGCCTTTGGCATTGTGTTCCCTGGTGGCTGTTAGATCGCAACATCTTTGCGCTTCAGAGGATGGTTTGGATCGAACTGTTCTCAATGGAAACAACTTATTGGTTCATTTGCCTTCTATCATTTGGTTTTGCTGGGCTTCTGCCCTTTTTGGGTCAACTTTGATTGTAGCCTTTGGAATTTTCATCACGTTAGATGTGAACATCAAACATATTTCCATTGATTGGAAACCACCTTCTACCACGCATATCCATGATTGGACCGTGGCTTAACCAGTATGAAGCACCATATCAACCATCAGTCTTTGCGATTCATCAGCAACCATGATTCATCGACCAAGACCCACTATCATCGAACCATCAATCGTTTCCATCCTCAAGCATCATTATACAGTAGTTAAGAGTTAATCCATGATATAAGCAGATATAAATGATCTATACTTTTTCGAATGCAACCAATTTCATTTAAATTCTTGTTCTTATTCAATGAACCATGCATTGTATATGTTTTTTTACCCGTGCCAGTCTTTGTGCACATGCAACACTAAATCATAGGAATCTCACAGGAATTCCATGATTTTTTTCATGACTTTCCTGCGATTTGACCGATGACTTCCCCGTGATTTGGAGGCCGCGGAGCTTTGGACGCGCTCCGCAGCCCTGGTGGCTCTGTGACGCGGCTGCGGACCTCGATTCTTTCGAAGAAAAAGCTGCGCTGCGCTGCTGCGGTGGGCCGGTGACAATGCGAAGTCTGAAGCACTGAACTCGTCACAGTCAGAACTGTTGAGTGGGTTGAGTTAAAACTCAATTGTTGACTGCACTCAGCTAACTCAGCATTTAGTCGCGACCCCTGAGAATTTCTTGGATTCACCAACCGAACCAACGAGGTCAGGGTTTGATTCCACCCAGGACTCCGCCGGTTTGCGATTGCCCCGGCCCTACGACCTTACCGGATGGCTACGACCGATTTGTGTCGGAAGCTCAGCACCGGCGAATGCCAAACCCTTCGTTGAGCACCAGATTTGGCCACCAGCGGTTTGACCATCTTTATCCGCAACTCACAGACCAGTAGGGTCTCAATAGACCATCAAGACCAACCATCTCAATCTGACCATCGTCTACTGGTTAGTTGTTTATCGACTACTTAAGCATCATATACTGATTAGTTGCGTTGTGACCCTACTGTTGAGAGGTGCCCATTCGTAGCCTTTGTCACCAAGCGTTGCAACAAAAACCCGTACAACAATCACACATCAAAATAATCATCAACTAAGCATTGCTGATCATGAATCAGCAGTGCTTCAACGTGGCAAGCCATGGATCATCATCATCATCATGATCATGATCATCATCACCATCACCATCACCATCACCATCACCATCACCATCACCATCACCATCACCATCACCATCACCATCACCATCACCATCACCATCACCATCACCATCACCATCACCATCACCATCACCATCACCATCACCATCACCATCACCATCACCATCACCATCACCATCACCATCACCATCACCATCACCATCACCATCACCATCACCATCACCATCACCATCACCATCACCATCACCATCACCATCACCATCACCATCACCATCACCATCACCATCACCATCACCATCACCATCACCATCACCATCACCATCACCATCACCATCACCATCACCATCACCATCACCACCACCACCACCACCACCACCACCACCACCACCACCACCACTCTCAACCATTTTCAGCCTTCAACAGCCATCATAGTTGACGATTGAGTGTTGCAACCACTAATCCCCGGAACCCATCAATCACCTACCTCCCACCATCAACTAGCGATCAACGAAACATTCATCCACCATCATCGACCAAGCTTGAATCCTCACCAACCACAATTAAATCATCAGAAAACATCAACTATTCGCTGTTGAAGCATTTAACCACCATGACCCCCATTAATCACTGTTCATTGTCAACCAGACATGCAGCCTGGATGTTGCACACAGGACCAACGATTTGACCAGCTTCTCCTGTTAGCTTCTCAGATGGGGCTGGTGCGGGGCTGGTGGGTTGCCAAGCGCGGGCCAAGCATGGGGCCTCTTCCACCAGCGCGATTTGGAACGGCGGGTGCAGATGCTCCCAACCACCTGCCGTCACAATGGGATCACCAGGAGACTTTGCAATTTTGCACTTTCTGAAGGAAAATTTTAGGCATCTCATGAAGCAGATTTGCTTCCTTGTTTGCTGAACTGGAAGTGACATATGTTTCTTATGTGCATCTTGGTGCGTTTTCAATTTGTTTTTGCCGGTTCATCTATAGTTGCATCTGTCAACTTCATGCTTAATGATCGTGGACCATGGCGGACCGATCACGATAACTCATGGTCGATGATTGTCAAGCACAATTATCACAATGCCAACCATCAAGCGATAGTGATCAATCCAAGTTTGTGAGGTCACTTGAATAATTTGTTGGTTAAGGGCCATGTTTCAGCTAGGTTATTTGAACAATTCAAGTCTCAACCACGACGACGAATGTTTAGATCAAAGCGTTAGTCATGTTATCAACCCGTAGTCAACTCCAAATTCATTAGCCATCAATTAATCAGTCAACCAATCACCATTCAAGATCTACTTTCAACCAGCAATCAAAGATTGATCATCCATTGCATTGATATTTTGGACCAATATCAATCTTGATATCAGTCAACCATGATTAGCCATCAATTATCCATCGCCATCGACCATCCTTCACCCACCCACATCCACATCCACCCACTCAGAAACCCAGGCCTCAGTGGCTACGTGGGCGACGCCGTGGTGAACTGCTCGGTAAATGGCGAGAGCTGCTTCAGCGAAGCCCAGTTCGAAGGGTGCGGATGCCCAGCAATGGTGGAACACCTTGGGAAAACCGGTGGTAAACGGATGGTAAACCGGTGGAAACCATGGAAAACCACGGGTAACGGCTGGAAACCAGGGATAAACCACGGGAAAACATTATGATGAGATGGGTTTTTCCAACTTTTCATTTGCGATGAAAAATGCCGATGGCCTCAGTGATGGATGCGTTGCTTGGCACGTCTACACGGCTTGACCGAACCGAGGTGCATCCCCACGGTTCCCTGTGAAATCCCTGCCTTGGATCCCTGCCGCATGGATTTCAGCCTGGTCCTCAAGTGGTGAAGCACATCTTTGTAGCAAGCAGATGAGTAACAATAGTAATGATATTGATTTTGTAGCATTTGATTTTTGTCCCACATGTTGCAATCATGTATTGGTTTGCATCCTGTCATCAGTTTGCGAATCATTGTATGGTTTGCCAATGTCTCTCAATCACTATATTCACCCTTGGCCAAAATGTGCAGCAGGCAGAACTTCAATGAGCAATCATGGATCACGACAAATTGGGGGGTTCATTGGTGGACATGTGACATAGCCATGTGGGTCTTGGGTAACCAACCAACAAGTGGGGAGCAGTTCTCGTCCCAAGCAAGACAGGTTTGACCCGCCATGGGTGTGGTTGACCACCCCAACAAACGTGTGAATGTCCACTAGCCATACAGGGTATTGACCCACAGCAATTGGAGGAACCAACTCAAAGGTATAGCGGAGAGTCGTTATGATCCACACGGCGGTTACAAACATCAACCACTAGTATAAAGCCAGGTTGGCTGTTAGCATCACTGCTAGTCCCACCTGTTCCATGATCAACCTGTCAAAGGTGCCCGCGAATTAACACCATCATCATGAGTCGCCCATGGTCCTCATGGCCCTGATGATTGTTACTGGTTTACAGCCTTGCGAGGCGATTGTGGGAGCGAGGCGCTACCGGATCATGCTCGTCCATGGCTGGTGGTTGGTGGTGTTGATCCGACAGAAAAAGGGCAGATTCCGACTTCAGAAAAAGGTCCATGTTGATTTTTGCGCAGAATTTGTTCTGGCATTTGAAAGTGATGGCTTTCAGTAGCTGCCATGGGTAGGCATTCAACTCATCAACCTGACATGTTGAATCAGTGAGAGTGTTTTACACTTTTTTCAAAGTGCTCAGGAGTCAAATCCTCCGAACAAATCTCCTTTCAGATTTCACTCCGAACACAGATCTCCGAACACAGATCATCCCTGCAGATCCGAACAGCATCCGAACACAGATCATCCTCCGCTCATCCTCCGCAGCTCGGATTTCAGCTGTGGACCGCGTGGACGACCGTGGAGCGGCGCCCCCGCGTGTGGATCCCCGTCGCACCCATGGCGCCGAGTCCGCGTTTCGCGGCGAACCCTTCGATGGACTTCACCGAACGCCTGGAGGCGCCAACAGCGGCGCCGTTGCGGCAACGGTGGTGGGTCAGGGTGGTGGGTCAGGGTGGTGCCACGGATGGTGGTGCACAGTGCTGGGGATCAGTGGATGGATGGGTGGTCAGAGACCTGAAACTATGAGGAATGAAACTATGATTAGCTGATTAGATGATGATGGTGGAGAAGAAACTTCTAGAGCGGTTCATGGTGGTTGTGGAGAAATTTGTGGTTGATGAAGGTTGGGGGGCAATTTTCAACCGTTGAACTGTCGCTTCGGTTTCAGGCAGATCTGAAGGATGAGATCATCCAGGAGTTGAAGGGTGGCAAGGCCGGTGAGCTCAGAATGGTGGTGGTGAGTGGTGGCGAGCCAGTTAACGGTGGTGGTTGACGGTGGTGGTTGATGGTAGTGAGTTCATGGTGCTCAGTTGATTTATTCTTCCAATTCATGTATGGTTAGATCAGTTGCAGCTGAACTCAACGATGAATTCTGATGCAGAGTGCGGCAAGCCGTGAGAAAAGCCCCGGCCCTCAGTGGCTGGTGAGATGCTGCTATTGGCCCTGCCATGATGCCATGGTGGTAGGTAACCCCTTGCCCTCAAGCCACGCGGAGCTCCGCGCTCGAGACACCGAGGTTTCTCCTGCAGCCAAGTCGGCCATCTCCACCGAGGCGGTGAACTACAACCAGGGGGAGAATGGACGGATCTTAACGGTTGGCTCATCATGTTAAATCAAGTATGTTGCAGTATGTTGGTTAATGATGGATGTTGTTTCATGATGAATGTTGGTGATCTTAGTTCATGATGCTTGCTGCTTAATGATACTTATACTCAACAAGCAAGGAATAAGAACCCACTCCAGCCTTCAGCGGCCATGGCGTGGCGCCAGGCCCCGTTGGAGGACGGCGAGCCGGAGACGGAGCGACCGCCCAAGGCCTTCTACGAACCGCAGAACTTGGACGTCCCCGTGGTCGTGGTCACCTCGGAGGTGGGGGGCAACCCCTGGGGGACGGCGGCCCGTGGCATCCAACGCGGCGCAGGTGCCCTGGGGTGCCCCCCAGCCGTTGGAGCTGATGACTTTCTTGAAAAATGCGGATCTTTGTGAATTTTCTTTAAGTTCCGAAGATAGAGGATGGACTCAATTTGTGTGTCGATGCTGGAAGTTCGAACATTTGCATGGAAATGCGGGCAAATCCAGGGGTTCATGAATTGGCCAGAGGTCGAATCCATCCAAAATCCATGACTTCGTCATTGCACAACTTCACCAGACCAAAATCGATCATCGATGTCACCATCCTATTCATCATCAACTAAACAATCAACTAGCCATCCAAATGATCATCAAATAATCGTCAATATGGCAGTGGGTCAAAACCCTGTACCCTTGGTTCCCTATCATTAACCATTGTTTTCCCTATAAATTGGTTGGTTATTACCCCTGGTTATGGTTGTTTGATATTGACCCATAGCGGTGCCTTGCCACCACTTTGTGCGGTGCCTTGCCACCACCTGCCATGAGCTCCACCCCCGTCGCACAGATCCATCCATGGTCCAAGACTGGCGGCTTAGCCATCGTGGCAGCGCAGCCACTTGGTGGATCTGTGGCGTCGAAACATGGTGGGATGGATCTATGGCTGTCGTGGACCTATGGTGAATTGATGATGAATTGATGGTGAATTGATGGTGAATGAGAATGAAAATGAGGATGAGGATGAGGATGAGGATGAGGATGATGGTGATGATGATGGTGATGATGGTGATGATGGTGGTGGTGGTGGTGGTGAATGGTGGTCGTTGATTGTTTGTTGATGCTTTGTATACTATGGTTGTTGATGGCTAATCTACGGTCAATCACGGTGAAAGACGAAAAACAATCATGGCTCCAGCCGTTGATGGCGATGGTGGGTGGAAATCTCTAGTTCAGAATGGCTTCAGCGATGGTTGATGTTGATGATGATGGTCAAACTATGGCCAATGAATGGTTCATGATGTCTAAACTATGGTCAACTACGGTCAATGATGACGACTAATGATGGCCAATACTATTTGATGGTGCTGATGATGCTGATTCTGTTGGATCATTCAGATACAGTGGCAGCACTATTGATGAATTATTGGCCAATGTACAGATTGGCACTGATGATGATCACCATCCCGAAACGGCAGATGAGAGAACCCACAGGAAACCCAAGTTATTCATCCACTACTTATTTGCTACTAACTCATTTCTGTACCTCTATGAACTATCATTGACTCATCAATTCACCAATCAAGCCATCAATTGGCCGATCACTTAACCCACCAGTTGACTAATCAGACCCTTAACCACTGGATGATCAGATCGTTCACCATTTCTCAAACATAGCACGCTCACCACAGGTCACCCATCCACCACAGGTCCCCCATGATCCACCCATGGAAAACTCCCCAGGTACGCCTACAACTTCGCGGTGCGGGGACACCGTACCATGGCCATCGCACCGATGTACGATGACTACGATGGCGCCTTTTACCAATGCACGAAGGTCTTCGAACTTTTCGGAGGACAACATGAGGCGCCGGGTGGGGAAGGTTGGGAAGGTGGGGCATAAAGCCAAGCCTGGACGAAGCGGGTTACCCATGGTTGATTAATGGAGAGGTTTTCCTCAGTTAAGCAAACAACTTTCTCACTTACCCAATTGATAAACCAAGGGTTTACTCGTCCTGGGTTGATATTAACCAATGGTGACTTCTTAGCTGGTCAATGGACTGACAATGGACGTGGGGAAGCTGCTCTACCGGGGAACAGGGACCTTGGTGAAGATGGCACGTCGTCAGGTGCGTTACTTTCACCACTTTCAAGACTACGGAGAAGGCCCCGATCGAAATCGCTGGCTGATCAACCGAAGACACGCGCACATTGGAAATTCCGTTGGAAGAAACGGATCGCGGTTGGTCGTTCAATGAGACTTTTCTGCCGTGGTAAGTGACTAACCCTGAGTAACCACGATTCATCATCGAAATTCTAGGTCGACTGACGAAGTAATCGATCAATTCGACTTCTATAAATTCTCGAAGTGACTAATGAGAGCAGCGAATTCTGATGGCTTGAACTCGCTGATGCAACGGAATTCGCTTCCTGAACGGAGGCAAAGGCTGCGACTACGTCTTCGTTGACCACCCGTCCTTCCGCAGGCGATGCAGCTTTCGTCACGAAATCATGATGAAAACCAGCAGAATCACCAGCATTTCACCACTGTCAGCGACCATTCAGCTCAGTTCAACTCCATTCACCTCCTATCATTCATCACTGTCATTCATCGCTACCATTCACCACCACTCCTGTACTAGACTAGCCGCCACTATGGCTGATCATTAGGGCTAATAATCGTACGAGAGGAGCTATGAACACAAGTGCTGATGACTTGTCATGTACCCATGCGTCGTTGGACGCTCATGATGCTGGTCACAGTGGATGCGCTGTGCCAAAATTGATTGACTTCCCCGGTGATCACAGGCCCGGTGGTCTCTATCACAACCTCACAGACAACAAAGAATATTCCGACAACCTCTTCAGGCGCAAAATCTTGAGAATTGACGGAGTTTTTGGACATCTGTAGGGAGTCGTTGTTTCTGCAGCTTGTGAAAACTTCAGGAGTGAGGAATTCAATCGGCAAATTAATGCGAATCCAGCCAGTTTGTATCATCTGAATCCGTTGCGAATCATGACTTTCAGAAATTCATCCATGTGATGAGTTCTTTGTAAAAATCTCAAGATGTGAATCACTTCGTTGACGTTTCTCTTCCCGCGTGCGTTGCATCCCTGCGAGGTTCGCGTTGTTCTCCCTGGCGGCCTTAGAGCTCCCAGGGCCCATCGAACTGGGAGGAGCGCCACGTTACGGCGGCAAGGTGGGGCCACAGCTTTGCCGCCGTTGGGCGGTGAGGAAAGCTGTCCGTTGCGATGGGCCGAAGCAGTGAAGCAAATGAACAGCAGATGAACAGCAGATGAACAGCTAACCAGCATCAAACAGCTATGAATTCGAATTTTCTCAAGTGATGAATTCTTGGATTTTTTGTAGAATTTCGGATCATTTCTGAAAGCAATGAAGTTTACGCTCAGGTGATGTTCATTGCCAACGATTGGCAGACAGGTTTGTTGCCAGTTTACATGGCGACCCGGCTGCAGTGGCAGATGGTGGTATGATGGTGGTATGATGGTCGACGCTGGGGAAAGTTCTGCCTATCAAGCACCAGCCCGGAATGTAACCATCAAGAATATCCAATCATCGGCAAATATCAGCAACTACAATGGTTGTGAATCCAATCGATTCCAGCAAGACCAAATAAATAACTACACGACCATCAACTAGGTATGTAAGCAGGATCAACACCTGATATACAAGCATGGTCAATTTTATACCCCCAACAAGCCACAGCTGCATTGTGCTAGCCAGCATACTCTGAGCGTGGCTTCAACCCAAATCTATGATCACCAGAAGCCGCTTGTTCTACCACAGCATGGGCCATTTGAGACATCTACACTTGTAGCTGGAATCTCTGCAGAATACATAGCTGATTCATTCATGACTTTTGTTCGCATTATCAGTTTTGTTCCTGAATGAATAGGAATTATCGAAATGATTGAAGTTCTGCAGAATAAAGCTCAATAAAGTTAGCTAACTTGGAACTTCAAGACATTTGTGAAGAGCAACAGCTTGAGACCAGGCCCAGCCCCTAGCCCCACAGCACGGGCCCAGGTCCATCGACACAGGGCTTTCGGAAACTACAACGATGCCCGCTGCATGTACGTCGTGGGCCTCAGATGATGCTATGTGCCGATGGCGTCGATGGTCGTAGCCATGGTTAGCCATAGTAAAGTTCACAATATCATCCCACTATGTCACTTTAAACATAAAGTTATGTGCACTATGAAATGGTTTATGGTGTTATCCCACTATCTGCCAATGTTATCCCTCAAATACAAACTTAACCACCATGAACCATGATTTTCCCTGATCTTGTGAATTTTACCATGGCAATGTCTATGAACTTCACCATGGCTTCCAAGCTGGTTGCTTCACCCAGGTGATTCACAACTTGGGCTACCAGGGCTGCTACCCTTTACGCCTGGGTCTGCCCGGAACCATGTGCGGGCACCCAATGGGGACGAGGCAGTTGGACGGGACGTGGGGATCTGTTGCTTTTTGTTGTTTGTGATGTGTTTATGTTGGTTATGGAAGATTTTTTTGATGAGGATCCATCCATTTCTAATTTCTATGTTGGTGATGTTTATGTAATTATTCTTTAGTGAGTTTTCTGCAGGCTTTTGGCTGGATGAGTGTTTTTTGTGCTTGTTTAATTGTTTGGCAAATGATTTGGCGTGATGTCCAAAACTCCTCGTTGATTGCTGTTCCTAGCTCTGCTTGTGGTTGGTTTACAGGGGAGTTGCATGACCAAGTTATCCCAAGGTACAACCAGTCCTCACTCGTAGTCCTGGTGTTGTCATTTCCTGTCACGGCACCAATATCCGGAAGCATCAATGAAAACCATCATTCACAAAGAGTATCAATCACAACTGACTAGCATCAAACTTGAGTAACAACTAAGCATACTCACCCGTCACACACCACTCTCACCCACCAACCACCCACCAACCAACCACCAACCAACCATCCATCACCATCCATCACCATCCATCACCACCAACCACCAACCAACCACCAAGCATCACCACCAACCACCCACCAACCAACCACCCACCAACCAACCACCACCAGCCATCACCGCCAGCCATCAACGTCCACCAGTCACTCCTTCCGAGGCAATACGACAACTTTGCTCAGCTCGGTTTGCCCTTCGCAGCGCTGGGCGATTTGATCTACCAATATCCACTGCACGAGAGAACCTTCCAAGGTGATACAGGCGCATGGGTGAAGGTTTCGGCGGGGATGGCTGAGGTCGTGATGGTTGAGGTCGTGATGGTTGAGGTCATGATGGTTGAGGATGGTTGAATGTGGTTGAGGATGGTTGAGGATGGTTGATGATGATGGATGATGATTCATGATGATGGTCCTTTTTGATGGCTGTGACTCATTCTTGGTAATCATTGCTATTCAGCATGGCAATCGCCCTACAATTGTAATGGTTCATAACGATTGATGCATCATGTTAGCAACGTGTTTTAGTAGGGTCATGTGTGGTTGTTAATGATATCTAGTCGATCAGCAAAATGGGTCACCACTCATGACGGCGATTCGTCCTTGTGATCGCGAAGCAGTGCTGGGAATTTGCTGGCCCAGCAGATTTGGCTTCGTCTCACTGTGTGAATTGGGAATCTGGGCTCAGAAGGAAAATGATGGAAGAGAATCCCCTGAGAATGCTTCAACAGAATAGTTCCTGATGTGAACTGGTCAATCAAATGTTTGATCTGCGAACCACTGATTGATGAGTCAAATCAAACCCCTTTGAAAAAACCCTATGATTCCTGGGTTGCAGCTGTGGGTAAAGCTTGCGGAACAGGAGAGACATTGAACCTCACAAAGGCCGGATGGCGGTGCGATGGTCGTGGTTCGTTGCTGGCGATGGTTCTGGGACAGTGCCTGATTGATAGCGTAGAAAGGATGCTTAAGGCGATATCTGGTGGGTGCTTAAGCCACAGGGGACGGCTCTAAGGATGCTTACCGATGGTTTGCTGATGGTCCAATGTTCCATGATCGCATGATGCTTGATGATGGTTGACAATGGTATCATGATTGGTCGTGTAGCGGGTCATCTTTGACACTTATTCATATTTGAACAATATAAGAATGATGATCAATGCCAATGATGTAACAGAACGGATGACTTGTGAGTGATATGAATGATATGATCAGTGATTATGATGGTCAACGGTAAGGATCGTGATATTGATAGTAGTACGGATTGATGGGTTCTATTGATGAATGCTCAAGGATGTTGATCATGAGATCATGATATTTGCAGCAATACTGATCAATGATGCTGGTGCTGAATGATGAATGATGAGCGCTGAATGATCATTGATCAGTTTTGACTACTGATGCAACTGATCATGAAAATTGATAGGATATATCATTCCTCAAGTTTCACCATGGACAGTGTTCACCCTTTTGGAAACTAATCTGGAAGCTAACAATCACCATGCTTGCTGGATGTTTTTAGGTAACCAGACATCTCTATGGTGGATGTCCAAGTTTCAGCTTAGTACTGGTTTCTATGGTTAGTCCCCAATGTTTTCTACGGGTAGTTTCCAGGTTCTCTATGGTTTCTATGGTTAGTTAGTATTGGTTTCTATTGTTTCTATAGTTTCTATAGTTTCTATGGTTTCTATGGTCTCTATGGTAGGTTTCCCACTTCCATGGTTAGTTTCCAAGTCCCCTACCGAGTGCAATGTCACTGGGATATTGCTCAGGGAGCGATCCAGTGCTGCGATCGTATTTTGACAGTGCAGGGCGCTCAGATGAGCGCGAGCTCAAGGATGGTTTGTGATGCCGAGACGGAGAGCTTAAGGATGCTTAAACAATAGGGAAATAGTGGTTGGATGGTTAAACAACAAGTAAACAAGAGTTGAAAGGGTTCAACAGTTCACAGTTGTTGCTTGCTGTTACTGTTGTTGATGGTAAACAAAACTGTAATCACTTAAACGCTTCAACAGGTGTGGATGGCGGCGGTGGTTCCTTGTTGAGAATGGTTGCTGTTGGTTGAAGACGCTTCGCTTGGAAGATTATGGGGCACCTGGTGGATGGCGCATCCCAAGGTCTCCCACCTATGCAGATGAGATCAGAACGCCTGAGGCCAGAAATGGGTGAACCCATGGCATGGATGGCATGGATGGCATGTGGTTTCCGTGGTGGGGATGGCCTGGTTGTAGAGGTGAATGGCTGGTAGCAGTTGATGTTGATGCGGGTTGTGCCCTGGTCAGGGTGGCTTTCGCCTGCATGACTTCGTCCGAAAGCCCAGCCATTGCGCAGCAACGGACCTCGACGCTGCGGTGCTGTGGCCCGAGGTTGGCGGCAAGAGCTACTTCCTCGCAGGGATTTTGAACGGCACGGAGCTCAGATCTGATAACAGTTTCAGCTGTTTCTCCAGCCCAGCTACTGATTTCCAGCTGTTTCCAGCTTCCAAGCTGGTGAAATCCAGCTGTTTTTGTCCAAGCTGTAAATGAATCAATGAATATATCAAAAGCTGTGTTTTTTCCATCCTGTTTTTGTCATCCTTAATTATGCATCTGTTTCTGCAGCTTTCGAGGCATTGATTGCAGCTGGAACCCGAGCAGGGACAGCAGCATCGCTTCCAAGTTCTCTGCCGAAGATCTCTCCGGAAAGTTGCAGTGCAAGCGCCATCTGCAGCGGAAGTTGGGTTTGAAGGCGGGCGTAGCCCTGCGGGCGTAGCCCGGTGGGGATTGACATCAACCAGTCGAAGCAGTTGGTCATCGTTAGAATGGCCATCATCAAAGCATGAAGCATCAATTTCCTGAGAAAAATGGCAATCAGTCAGCATTGCTGAGAACAACTGATATAATCATTCGCCATGATTCACGGTCACTATCAGAAGCAAAGGGTCATTGCCATCCGCAGGAGGACGACAACGCGTGCATTTTGAGCTTTGTTGGACGGCTCACCAGCCAGAAAGGCCACAGGGATGAGAGCTGGCTATCCATCAGGTTCTGCCATCAATGCTGAAATGCTTTGTGCAGAGATTGTTGAAGCATAGTTCTTCAATCAAGAACTTGTCAACATAGTATGGAGTTATGATCATACATACTGATTATATTGCAATTCAGCAATGTTCCTACTATCATCCTAGTTCAACCCTAGTTACTTGCTTAGTAGTCATCAAGTTGAACTCGAGGTTAGCACCGGACTTGGGACACAGATCAAGCTGGGTCAGGTATCGACTTGCTCGGATCCTGCATCCATTGGCTCATGGAGGCCGCAGCCAACGAGTTTGACCGCTGCGGCCAATTGATACCTGTAGAGCTGTGAGAGTTGAGATACCAACGCAACTGGTAATGAAAGATAGCCACAGGGTGGTACCCCATGAGAGTTGTGATGAAATCCGATTGGTCTCCGAGACTTGTGCGTCCGGTTTTGTATGGGAAATCGAATCAGCTCGCGGAAATGACCAACGGATCGGTAGTTGGAAGCTGGGGTACAGGACTCCAAAGATGGGCTCCAGAACGTACAGCTGGTGATGATGGGAAACGGCGAAGAGAACTTCGGTCCGGGGGCCAAGGGGGTCGAGGCACGGCCGAGTTTCTTAATGCTTGGCTCATGGTTCATGAAGGGTTGGTTGGTGGTTGGTTAGTGGTTGGTTGGTGGCTGATTGGTGGTTGCTAGGCAGCTTGATCATGATTGATGACACTTTATGGCTGATAGACCTCCATCGAGGATGGTTGATTCATGTGTACTTGCCCTTGGCTTCCGCTGGTTTTCACGTGGCTGTGGCCACATCTGCCAGATCCACTTCATCAGCCATCCACCAGCGCCAAGGCCACATGCTCCAGTGGGCGGAGTCCAGTTGGAAGGGTCGCATCTGCGGCTACTGGGGCTTCAGCCCTCAAGTGGAGAAGGAGATCATCGCGGGATCCGATTTCTTTCTGATGCCTTCCAGGTACGAACCCTGCGGCATCCCACAGATGTGTCCGAGCCACAGATCGGCAGCTGGGTCTCTGGTAGGTTTCTGGTGAGTGGGGTGCATGGTGAGGGGTGACCTGCATGGTGGTGGTGAAAGATGGGTAGAGATGGTTGGTGGTTCTTGTGGTTATGGTGCATGGTTATGAACTCTTTCATTGATGGTTCATGGTTTTCATGGTTGCGGGTTGATGGCCAATAGCCTGTTTGAAGCTGTGGTCCGACGGTCCCAAGATCCATTTTGCTGACCATCACACCTCTCATTACCCTTAATCAGTGCTAAGCAGCTATGTTCAACTATGGTCAACGACCATTGTTGCTTGTTCTCCCTTTTCAGAACCTATTATTAACCACCCATTGACCATGATATAGTGCCATACGCAACTATTTACCAACCGGTCAGCAACAATTGTCATTAACCATCAAACTCACCATCAAATTCACCATCAAATTCACCATCTAACTAACCATCTAACTAAGCATCTAGTTAAGCATCAAGCAAACCATTCTCAACCATCCAATTTACCATCAAATTCACCGCTATGCTGGCGTTTTTCCATGATGAAACCACCTGTGAGGTGCCATGATGTACGGCACCATTCCCATCGTCCACGCCACGGGTGGACTCAAAGATTCCGTGAAAAGTTGGTACTCCGACAAGGAGACGTCCACAGGCGCCGGGAAGATGGAAGGGCGGCTGGGAGTGACTGTGGATTGGCTGCTGATTGATGTTGCTGAGTGGATGTTGATTTGGATGTTGACTGGCTGTTGATGATGATGTTGGTTCGTCAATTTTGGACTTGATGTGGGTTTGTTCATGACTTGGAGTGCTGCCAGTTGCTGCTGCTCCTGGTTTCGCGACGTCTTCACAGGTTTCCACGTTTGGCCGCTGAATGAAGACAGTCCGGCGGCTCAGATGCCGCTCCCGGGGGAGCGGTTCCTCCTCAGTCACCTGGGGAGATTGGCAGTTCACCGTAGAGGGGTCCTTTGCTCCTTCCTGCAGCTGCCAATCCGTGGCTGCCAAGCGAGGTTTGAAAAAGGCCTCGTCCTCAGTTGCACCAGCCGTCCTTGGCAGGTTCGATCATTGGTTGGTTCTGACACTCTTTTGGTGATCCAAAAGGCGTGATTCCTTTGCCTCATTGATGTTGGTGTAAGGGAATGAGGGAATGACATGGAACAATGACCAGATGATGGCAACAAACCAATCACCAAGCTATCTAGGAAGAGTTATCAGATGTGGTCATCAGGTTATCAGTTCTCAGTAGCGAACCGTTCTCACACGTTGGGGCGTCACAAGGAGCTGACGTCCCACCTGCGTGCCATGGCGCAAGCGTGGCACCCGAGGTGATCTTCGATGGGCTCCATTTGTATTTCCGGGAGCCTGAGGTGAGGGCAGTGATGGCAGGGCTCATGGCAGTCCTCCCAATGAAGTGATTTGATTGAAAGCATCCAGCATGGTTGATGGTTTATTTTGGCTTATTTTGGCTTATTGTGGTTTATTATGGTTTACTATGGTTGATTAACAATCGGATTAATTAATGTTAACCCCAAACTAAGAAATAATGGGTTGGTTGGGGAGTGTACCATTTAAATGGGAATAAATGGGAAGTATTAACATCAATGAAAAACCGGGTGAATGAACATTCCAACCACAGCTGGGATGTCCTCCAGCGTACCTGTAGCATCCTGTGTCGTTTGGATGCTAAACTCTATCTCAGCTTTGGAACATCTCAGCTTGCAGAAGCTTTATGTTGGGGATCAGGATCCATGAATCAGGGCTGATGATACAGGGTGACAACTGAATAGCAACAGATCATCACCCGAAAATCCAAGATGACCATCAAAATTCCATTTGGTTGGGAATTCAACCCATGGAACTTAGATGCTGAATCACCAATTTGAAGATGGTGGACCATAAGCCAAGCACCATCAGAATCGCCTTATGACATCAACCCAACTGAACCCATGAGAATCCAACTGAATCACTATCTTGAAATCCAACCCATGAATCTTCGAATCCACTATGACCAGCCATGAATCACCATCTTCGAATCCACCATGACATCCACCATGACATCCACCATGACATTCGCATGGATCCCCCACGAATCCCAACCGGTGACCCACCGTTGTTGTGCTGCTCCGCATGGGACCCCCACGGCATCAGGAGATCGAGGAGATGCGGCAGAGAGCCATGGGCCAAGACTTCAGCTGGTCTCGTGCCATCGACGACTACGAACGGCATTTTGATTGGACCATGGCCGTCCGGGGCCCAGGGAGACCCCCAGGGAGACCGGGGCCATTTCGCCGTGGGCGAAGGTACGAAGACTAGGGGTGACGAGTTGACATGAAGAAATCCTCAACTGCATCATGAAACTCGAGTCAAATCAGGTGTGGTTCATGATGAAACTCGAGTAAAACCCATGAAACGCTACAATTTCCAGCTGTTTTCATCCTGAAACTCGACAAATTCCAGCTGTTTGGAATCCGAGTCATTGCTCTCAGGATCCGCCCTTTTGGGGCAGGTGCGGCTCGGTGCATCTTCAAGGGATTCGGCAGCGAGCAGCTGGAGTTTTCTTGGGAAGTCCAAGTGATGTATAGCATATGATTTTAGATGTATAGAATTAGAATGAATTAGATGTGTTAAACCATTATAGCTGAAAATTAGATGCAATTCGATCTGATAAATTGGTAGTGATGTTAAATTCCAATTGGCAATTGGAATTACCAATTTAGGCATCCAAGTGATGTTAAACCAACTAATTGGCAATTCCATCAACTACCACAATTACAATGTGGTAATTCCCAGCTAAACATGTAATTCTTAGATGTCCAATCTAACTGGTTTGTCCAAGTGATGTCCAATCTAAAGTCCATTAATCCAGGTTTTGATGTGTATTCTGCAGCCAAGATGATTTTAAACCAGGTTTAGATGGGTCCAAGTGATGTTAGAACCAAGATGCGGTCATTACCCCCAACTGATCGAACATCCAGGCCACATACATTACTGGTTGTATGATGGATCTGAATCGTTTGGAATCCTGAAGACAGCATCAAAATTTTGCGCATTCAGCAAGCCTTCCTGATGTTGTCATTGCGTACCCCCAAATCTGCTGAAGCGCGGACTCGGAAGTGCCAACTCGTTTTGCCATGGCAACGCTGCTTAGTTGGTCAGCTTTGTGTTCCAAAGTGGCCACTTGAAGTCTGAGTTTTGTGAGTTGTTAAACAGACTTTCTTACACTCATTATACAGTGAGATTACAGGTTAGATTTGTTAAACACTGAAATAACATGCATCACAGTTAGATTTGTTCTACCTTAATTTACAGGTTAGATTTGTTATATACCGAGATAACTGAGATAACCGTTAATTATGCATGTAAACATCTGACTTTGGGCACTGGTCAGCCAGGAGGTGAGAAGTCTGCGACTTTCGCGTTTTCCATGACGAGAAGTAGGTTTTCATCGTCTGAAAGAAGCGGTTCAACTTTTCAATCTCCAACTTTTGAGTGAAAGTTGGGGCTGCCAGCTGGTATCTCGCACTGAAAGAATCAGATTTGGGAGATTTCGCTTATGATAAGTTTTGCTGTGTTTGATTTGAATTGTTCAATGTTGATTAAAAGTCACTCATCATTTTTGTTCATTACTAATCAATTCGTCAAAAAATCCATTTGACTGTTCATACATGCTAATTAATAATGACTCATCATTTTTGGTTCAAACGTATTCAGATTTCGAGGACTCGGCGTTCAGATCCAATTCTTTCGGAATGCGGGTGATCCATGGCACCCCGAATTCTTTTGGCTGCTGTGCGGCTGGTGCCCGAGTCGCCTCTCAATAGGGAGCCATGACTTATGGTGACCATTCTGCTAATCCCAAGTTGGGTGCATTTTGCGAAGGAAACCCACTGAAAACCACCATTAATTTAACAGAAAAAACACAGTCTCGTGATGAATTCATGTCACTGTCAGAGTGAAGTGAAGTGCCTTGGGCTGCGGATGGCATACAAGATGTATCCGATTGTTGCGATGTGAACTCCATCGTCCCCGGCATTTCTGCTGCTTCCCATGCAGAGCAGCAGTCAGATGTCTCAATCCGTTGTTTCATGTTGTTTCAAGTGCTGCTTCAAAGTTGATATTTGAGGTGAGGTGTTCTTCATGTGTGTTTTCCGATGGTGCTGATTTTTCCGAGATTCTCACTTCATGTTTTGATCTTGGTTTAATTCGTGTTTCTTTGTTTCGACTCGTTGACTTGAACATCTGGCAGAGGTTGGAAGACCGGGAGCACAACGTTCGTTCACACCTTTTCCAGTCGTTCCTTTCGCCTACGAAGTAGGGGACCATCCCGAGATTTCGTACCTCATCGTACCTCCATGGCCCCCCGGCGCCCTCGTTCGTTTGCCATTGGAAAAAGTCGCACGCTGTGGTCCTCATCGCAACATTTGTGTTGAAAGACTGTGGAAGATCTCACTGTGGAACATGCAACTGTGGAAGCTCCAACTGTGGAACCTCCAATTGTCGAAGATCTCACTGTGGAATAGGAACATCCAACTGTGCAACATCCAACGGTTGGAGCTACAAGCATCACTCAGTTGGTGGTTCCTCCATGTTCAGATGCACAGCTCCCGTCAGGTGGAACCTGGGGCGAGCTGTACGGTGTCTTGTGGTGCAGAGTGCTGAGAGATCCTTTGGGCGGTTGCAATTGGAATGTCCTTAAGGACTTGAACATGTTGTTGATGGGAGATTTCATTTTGGACATTGGCATTTGCATGTGCATGTGCTTGTTTGGTTATAGTGGGTAGTAGAAGGCAACCGTAGGCAACATTAGGTAACATTGGGTAAGAGTAGGTCATCACAAATCACTCACTGGTGGATGATAGCAGCATGATGGGATAGACGGCCGTGAAGGCCAGGCTTCAGCCTGCGATCTTTGGAGGGTCCAGGAGCCTATTACGGATGATGTCATCCATCGAATCGTCCTGGTTGGCACCTCCAGTTGTGCTCCGAGGTTTATGTGGGAAACTCCACCACTGCAAGTTGTCCGCAGGTGGAGTCACTCAGCGACCGAACTCTTCCTGAAGTTTCCCACGGAACCATCGTAGAAAGCATGGCGCGGTCGATGCTTAGCAAATATGAGGGGTCAACTCAGACATGCAGCTGAACATCCGAGTTGAGACGGAGGTTCAATGCTCGTCGAACCTTTGATGGATCAATTCTGAATGGGACGTTAGTTGTTGTCGGTCAATATCCCTTATCACCAACCACCAACCACCAACCACCAACCACCAACCCACCAGCCCCCACCAGTCACCAACCAACCACCAACCAACGGTCCACCAGTCACCAACCCTTCATCCATTCGCGCAGACCAACACGCAACCTTCTGGCCTTGAGATCCCCGCAGTGCAGTCCTCAGCGGATGGTACCTGGGGGCACCTCGTGCGTGCGGAGGAACCCGGTGGTTGTGGTGGTGGTGACTGGTAGCAGCTGACTGATGCTGAAGGATGATCAAAGATGATACAGCTGGTGGATGCTGAAGGATGCTCAAGATGATGATGTTGAATGCTTTTGAGTCATTTGATTACTGTTGTCTCGTCACTTTTTGCGAAAACCGGGATTCAGAATTATGGGAACTATCACTAAGCGCTGATTGATGGTTAAAACATCATGAACTATCACTGACCATCAAGTAATGATCATCTCCCTTAATCATCAATCAACTACCATCTATCATGATTATTTGTCGGCAACTGATCATTGTTGATTATCCATTATACTCAGTATCCACTATGATTATTGTCCTGGTTAGTTTGATCATTATTGTAAGGGCTCCCGCCCCCTGCCGCCGACCCCTGGATCCCTGCACGCCAAAAAACCCGGCCGCGCCACGCTAAATCACCCTGCTGTCGCGTGTCCACCAGGCACCGGCCATGCAATGGAACAGTGCCAAACGTCGCTTTCCGAAAAGGAAAAAAAGAAGAACAAGGCTGGAAAAACTCGTGAAGCCGCGCGCCAAAAAACCCACCTTCGCCACACCAAATCACCCTGCTGTCGCGTGTCCACCGGGCACCGGCCATGCAACGGAACAGTGCCAAACGTCGCTTTCAGAAACGAAAAAAAGAAGAACAAGGCTGGAAAAACTCGGGAAGCCGCGCGCGCCAAAAAACCCACCTTCGCCACACCAAATCACCCTGCTGTCGCGTGTCCACCGGGCACCGGCCATGCAACGGAACAGTGCCAAACGTCGCTTTCAGAAACGAAAAAAAGAAGAACAAGGCTGGAAAAACTCGGGAAGCCGCGCGCGCCAAAAAACCCACCTTCGCCACACCAAATCACCCTGCTGTCGCGTGTCCACCGGGCACCGGCCATGCAACGGAACAGTGCCAAACGTCGCTTTCAGAAACGAAAAAAAGAAGAACAAGGCTGGAAAAACTCGTGAAGCCGCGCGCCCAAAAACCCCCCTTCGCCACACCAAATCCCCTTGCTGTCGCGTGTCCACCGGGCACCGGCCATGCAACGGAACAGTGCCAAACGTCGCTTTCAGAAACGAAAAAAAGAAGAACAAGGCTGGAAAAACTCGTGAAGCCGCGCGCCCAAAAACCCCCCTTCGCCACACCAAATCCCCTTGCTGTCGCGTGTCCACCGGGCACCGGCCATGCAACGGAACAGTGCCAAACGTCGCTTTCAGAAACGAAAAAAAGAAGAACAAGGCTGGAAAAACTCGTGAAGCCGCGCGCCCAAAAACCCCCCTTCGCCACACCAAATCCCCTTGCTGTCGCGTGTCCACCGGGCACCGGCCATGCAACGGAACAGTGCCAAACGTCGCTTTCAGAAACGAAAAAAAGAAGAACAAGGCTGGAAAAACTCGTGAAGCCGCGCGCCCAAAAACCCCCCTTCGCCACACCAAATCCCCTTGCTGTCGCGTGTCCACCGGGCACCGGCCATGCAACGGAACAGTGCCAAACGTCGCTTTCAGAAACGAAAAAAAGAAGAACAAGGCTGGAAAAACTCGTGAAGCCGCGCGCCCAAAAACCCCCCTTCGCCACACCAAATCCCCTTGCTGTCGCGTGTCCACCGGGCACCGGCCATGCAACGGAACAGTGCCAAACGTCGCTTTCAGAAACGAGAAAAAAAGGAAGAACAAGGGCGGAAAAACTCGTGAAGTCGGACGCCAAAAAACCCGGCTTCGCCACGCCGAATCCCCTTGCTGTGGCGTGAACGTGTTGCTGTTTTGGTTCTCCTCTGGTGCGCTCCCCCGCTGGGGTCGGCGGATTGTCCATTTAGATCATCATCCACCAACATTACAAATCAACCACCAATCAACCACCAATCAACCATCAATCCACCATCATTATCCGTTCATTTGTTGGATTTCTTCCGGTCCCTTACCAGTATGTAGAACCCATCAACCACAGCCAGATCTGTCCATCGCATCCAGGACTTTCAATGCGACTGCCCGGATCCGAGTTCGGTTCCTGAAGGCTATGTCAGGCACCTGGTGGGAGCTGTGTCATCCACGTGTCATCCACGTGTCATCTTTGTGTCCATGTAAACGACATCAAGATAGATGAAAATTTCCACACTTTCGATCCAAGTATTGAATAGATCACATTCTAACATATAGCGATTTTAGAAGTCCCACAGCTTTCGAAGAAGTTATTCATTCCCAAATCGCAAAGAGAATTACCCTAAAGGATTCTATGGTAGCTTTCGAATCACAAGTATAGCGGAAATACCCAAATGGAAGTCCCTCACAGCGATCCCATTCCACTCCCGTTCCCCTGGAACACAGCCACCGCCCCACAGAAACGCCGATGGGAGCTGGAGCTGCGCCGAGATGTGCCCCAGCACGGCTGTGCCGAACCCGGACATGGCTCAAGCGTCCCAACGTTTGGGGTGTTGCTATGCAATGACTAGCTTATCATGTGTGAAAAAAAACATGTTAAGCTTCAGTAGCCATGGATTTGGTTGGTATTTGCCAAGCATTGTGGCTAGTATTTCTTGCTAAGCATTGACCATCATCACATATCATCACCATTCTTGTCCATCATGGAGTTGTAATCGATGACAAGAATCATTTGATCATCGTGACATCCACATGGGTGTATCTCAAAATAGGGAAGCCCCCAAATAGTTGGTTTATTACTATGAATTTGACATTGGATGATTTGGAGGTGACCCCAAAATTTTGAGAAACAAATCAACGTCATAACCATTAATATGGTACGAACCCCCATGTGGCTGTTTCTCAAAATAGGGGGACCCCCCAGTCATCTATTATTATATAACATTTTTTAGTAATAAACCAACCATTTTTGGGGTCCCCTATTTTGAGAAACCACCATATGAACGTTGTGACGTTTATGATTCACTGCCTCCACGCATGGATCTCCGTGGTGGGCGAGGTACGTAGGAGAGGTGATCCACAGTTGCAGCACAGATGTCAGGGGCCTCAGGGAGGCCCATGGGGAGTGGGGCAAGGTGGATCCTGTTGGGAGGTGTCCGGATTTGGTGCTCCTGGTAGTTTTTCCAGGGGGGAGCTGATGGATGTCACGGGTCACCTGGGATGGTTTCATGTCTGTGGATGGGTCGATTTTTGAGAGCTGATGTTCTCATTGGGTCACCAGGTTTCATGTCAACCATGGGAACTGATGGGTCACCAGGGGATCACCAGGTCACCAGGGGGGTCACCCGGGGGTTGCCCACGTGGACGGCTTGGGGATCACCGCGACAGCAGCAGCATGGCTGAGGACAGCTGCACCATGGCGGTGGAGCTCAGTGGATGTGATGAGCTCCAGCCCTGTGAGGCCAGGGCGAAGGGTTGGTGGTGGCGAAGCTCGCCATGACGGCTGATGGTGGTAAGATGTGGCAAGTGATGATGGATGTGAATAGTGGTGATGATCATAAGTGGCTATGGGTCAATATTCACCATCAATATTAAGCAACTATAATAGGGAAAACAATGGTTAATGATGGGAACCAGGGGTACGGGGTTTTGACCCATAGCCAAATAGTGGTGATTAATGATCATAAGTGGTAAATAGATATGAGCAATGATGGTTGTTTAGGATGCTTGCAATTTGTCATGATTGATGTTGATGATTGATGATGGTTCATGACGATCAATGGGTGCTGGTGCTGGTTAGTGGCCGATTCTGGATGATTGCTGTTGTTGTTCCTGATGGTCATGGTGAATGATGCTTGGACCGTAGGCTGGCCACAGTGATAATGATGCTAGCTCATTTGCTAAATGATAGTCATGGTTCAGGTGTATGATTGACAAGCTAATGCCCACTGACATCCAAGTGACGACCCATGCGTAGCAACCTGTTACTGACGGCTCTTGATCGTCAACAATCAATCAACCAGATAGAATTGCTTTGCAAGCACAGTTGATCGGGATTGATAGATTCATAGATGATCACTTTCTATCAATTATCTAACACATGCTATGAATCTATCAGTCTGATCAATTTGATGCTTGATAGATTTATCACTTAGATTCGAGTTTACAAAGCACTTTGAATAACATCAACCCTAATCTTACCAATAACATAAACACTAATATAATCACTCATCTAACCACCAATCTAAGATCCGTTAAACATGCTTTGGTGACCACTAAGCTAACTGATCTGTCGGATTGCCACAAGTCGTGGCCGCGTGGCGGATGCTCCACCGGTGCTATCGCCAGTCTTTGCAGAGCAACTGCCTCATCGATGCGTCGAATTGCACCAATGTGATGCCCCGGAGCCCGGCGGTCGGTGGTTGGAAAGTGCGTTCATTCACCAGGAACCGCCATATGGCTGTGGGCCAATATCAATGAACCAACTCATGGGGGATAACCACCAGCAAAAATAGGGAAAACAATGGTTAATGATGGGGAACCATGGGTACGGGGTTTTGACCCACTGCCATATCCAACTAACATTCTTATGAAACTTTATGACTCCATTGGCCATGAGCCACCATATCCACCTAACACTGCTATGAAACTTTCATCAATCCTTTTAATTAACAGTTTTGGAAATGAATTCAGTGAATAGTTGGTTACATTCACCATTAATGGATGGTTAATCAAGCAGATTTTCCACAAATTACTGTGAATACTTCGTTACATACACACTATTCAGTAATCAACCTGATTTTCCAGGTCAACCATCCATTGTCCAGAATAATGTTTGGTGATACTCAGGTTGGTGATACTCAGCATTTATGATTAATCTTACATATTAACCACCATTTTCAGGTCGGTGATACTCAGCCTTCATGGATGGCCACTTTAACCAGAAATCAACCAGATTTTCCATCCTAATCATCGATCCACCAACCATTTACCAAAATCATTAATCAGATTAATTGACCAATGAATCAACATCCATTCATCTGATTGTCAATTGTTAGACTTACCATCCATGATTGATTAACCGATTTAATCAGATCAATTGACCAACCATTTACATGAATCAACATCCATTAACCACATCAACCACCAACCAGATTAACCAATAAAAATCACCAAGAGTTTCAACATCCATTCACCAAGCAGCCAATGTGGACCCAATGACTTGGCCCACGGCCTAGCCTTTCTGAGGCCTGGCCAAAGCTGCGACATTTTCTGTGAAGATCCCTACGTGGGGCCTGGCCCTCGGCTTCGCCGTGCTTGAGATGGTTACAACTGGAGGGTGAATCAATGATTCATTGGATGATTGATGGTTCATGAGATGGTAGATGAATCAATCATCCAATTGATGAACCCTTTATCTACCCATGGATGATTGGATGATTGATGGTTAATGATTCATTGGATGATTGATTGGTTAATGAGAAGGCTATGGGTCAATATTAATGAACCAACTTTCATGGGGGATAACCACCACCAATAATAGGGAAAACAATGGTTATGATAGGGGAACCAGGGGTACAGGGTTTTGACCCAGAAGGTAGATGAGATGGTTGATGGTTCATGAGATGGTTGATGAATGGTTCATGAGATGCTGAGAAGGTTCATGGGATGGTTCATTGATGGTAACGATCAATCAGATCATTGATGATTCATTTGTGGTTGATAATGGGTTGATCATTGCTAAGTGTCAACGCTTCGTTGATGGCTGATGAATGTCGCTTGGGAGCTCAGCTGCGCCTCAGGACGCCCACCGTTGCAACGTGCCCAGAAGGGAACACAGCAGGGCAGCTCAGGAATGGCACCTGGCATCACCGTGGTCTATCCACCATGCTTGCCATGCTCCAACCATGTTTCAATACCGCCTGGCTGTTGATTTTGAATCCCAACAAAAACACCTTGATTCAACAATTTACAATGGAACATGGTGCAGCTCAACAATTTTGAACCCGGCATGACCATGGTACAGTACCACCTTGCCCCTGGCTGTTGATTTTGAATCCCAACAAAAACACCTTGATTCGGTCAAGAATTGAAGCTCAACTTGGGCCCCAAGAGAACTTCAAGATTCAAATGTTTGTTCTTGCACGGGACTTCATCTTCCATGCAAGTGGCTGGCTAGTACGCATTGATACGCATTGTAAACCATGGTGAAACATACAGTGTAATTTCAATGGGTAAAATCATCCCCCTAACAAATTTATTTTGAGCGTTGCCACTCGAAATTTATAGGCAAAATTCATGGCTAGTCTCATGAGTGATCATCAAATTCATGGCTAGTCTCATGAGTGATCATCAAGTTAAGCAGGGCACATTTAAAGCCCAGTTCAATCAGTTCAACCCTAGTTTGACCATCAAGCATCATCCACCACCGTGGCTAATTGACATATTCAACTATCTTTGACCATACTTGAAGCATCATCAAGCATCATCAGCCATGATGTTCTCCGATGATTCATGTTGTGTCCCAGCAAGATCCCACCCGTTGCCACGCCCAGATGCTGAATACATCGCTGATTTGGACAGCCCCCATGTGTTGAGCTCAGGACGAAGATTGTGAGCTCTTAGGCATCAAGATACAGGCAGACATCTTTGGTTTTGATATGTTTATCGAGAAAAGGATAGATTAGATAGGATTGGATTAGATCGACATCCACCAATCAGTCAAAATTAAGATAGACATCATGTAGATATAGAGATGGTAGGATATAATATATGTCGTAGGCATAACAAACCACAGATCTTCCCGCGCCGAGATGCAACCACAGCGTGTGCCCGGAGCCAGAGTTCCAGTGCCTTGGAAGCAGCTGACCATGGGAAGGTGCTCGCAAGGCTGGATGTGGATCCAGTAAAACTCATGGAACGTGACATGGACATGACATGGGACATGGCATGAAACCACATTGAAATCACATTGAAATCCATCAAACTGATGGAACATGACATGAAATCAGATTGGAATCACATGACATCTCACATTGAAGTCACCTGAAGTTTCGTGAAATGATACCTGAAGCAACCTTTCAGATAACAATTGAAGCAACCTTAGGATGAACCCTAAGACGCCAAAACACTTCACACCTGAAACTGTCACCATGACCACCCCATCACCGAAGATCTGCCGCGCCAAGGTCCGTGGCAGGCTTCGAGCTCACCACAGATGGATCCAAGGAGTCCTGGCAATGCGCAACTCGGCACCACTGGGAGACCCGTGGACCTCGGGGTTGGGGAGGGGTGATCCATGGAGAAGCTGGGAATGATGAGGATTGCTATACCATGATGCCATGTCCATCGATTATATGGGTGAATTGCGTGATTGTTGATGGATGAGCTATGGTCAATGATGGATAGACTATGGTGAATGATGGTTAGCCGTGGACGAACTATTAGTATGATGACTAAAGTTTGCGTCATGAGGCATGATGATGGTTTAACAATGTGATTGTTGGTGGTAAAACGGTGGTCAATGGTCGATAGTCCTGGTTTGATGGTGTAGTTGTCTGTCTCCATTTAGGGGTACAAACATTCGATGTCATATCCGTCATAATCTACCCAGCTAGATGAAGCTGTCAAACCATCATTGTCCATCAGTCCCTGGCCTTCAGAGCCCTTTTTTCCCATGGAACTCCTTGGAGCCATGGCATCACTGGTGGCCCAGGCCTCTGGCTACGGAGGCACAGCCGTGCAGATCTCAGGGGGCTCCACCAGCAGACCCCGGGTGCCACCGCTGCCGCGCCCAGGTGGAAAGTTGTCCCATCTCTGTGGACCCGACGAATTTCTCTAACTGCAACAGCACCTCAACCCTCGTGGGTTCGGCTCCCAAGATCTGCCGTTTGCGCCTGGGAGTGAGGTCTGGTGGCTGGTAGCTTGACCTGGGCGGAAGTTGGGTCTTGTAGCTGCTGGTTGGTAGTTTTCTGCAAGACCTACCAGGATGGAACATGATGGAACGAATCCGCAAAGAGGTGAAGGGAGTTTGAAACTGCTCCTTTTCGATGTTTTTTTGGTGTTGGTTCTTTGGTTCCAGATGGGGGAGTCTTGACTGGGCTATCGTACCACCGCAATCGGAATCAGATGTTGGAGTGATCCATTTCATCCATCAAACATCCTGTGACGTTCCAATGCAAGGTCAGTTGAACTATGTCTTGATCATAGCAACAACAACAATACTAATCATACTGGTACTAGCACACCTAATTACTGCATCTAATTGCCGCAATAGCAACTACTACTGCTGAAGAATCATCAGGTCTTATCCAAAGAGCTAGGAATATCTAGGTGGACCAACCACTAGAAATCAACCGCTGGGGCTCCACCCACCTTGTCCATATCATCAACACCACGAGCCCAGGCTGTCTCCCCGTGGTGGGCTGTGTGAAGCCATCCGCGGACGAGTGTGTCGGGGCGCTGAGCGGTGCTACGATGCCAAAGACAGGTCTAAGTACAGGGCGTAACGGTGGAGAAACGACGGATTTTTCCAAGGGAATTTTTGATGAGTTAAGTCAGTGGTTTGGTAAAAGTGCATGGGCCCTGAAGCATCCCCACACCTCCTGACCAGTTGAGTCAGTTCCCACCCATCATGAAGCTTAAGATGATGTGCTACCTTCGGGCGCTCCCTGGCTGAGGTTTACAACACCTCGGAGTGCGACAACTTGGGGTCCCCAGCTGAGCTATGCTGCGAGGACGCGGATGCGACGGGGACAGCTGTTGGTGTTTCCGAGGCCTGGGCAGTTCTGTGTTCTGCCAGGGGAGCCCAGTTGCGAAGTGACGCCGTGGGGAGAGAATGGAGTTGGATGAGGAAGGACAGGATGAGGAAGGAGATGAGGAGAAGGAGGAGGAGGAGAAGGAGGAGGAGAAGGAGGAGGGAATGGAAGTTCTGAACAAGTGAATTGTGTGATGAAGAATGAGGCACAGAAGGTGGATGATGAACTGATGAAGGGCAGATTGGTTTGTCAACACTTTCCAAGGCGATGTCAGACCAACTATGAAGGCACATCCACTGGAGGCGAGCCCTGAGCCATGCCCTTTCCCATCTTGCCACGTGGCTTGCCTCCTGATGACACGTGGGCAGCGTGCAGGTGTTTGTCTTGCAGCCAACACCAACCCTTACCGCTTGGTGGTGCGGAGCTTAGTGATGTGGTGCTTCCGCGAAGCAGAGATGGGGCCACTTGTGGCAGCTACAAACAGCCTTGTTCTCATGACCATCTGTAGAGTAAGCAAGGAAGATTGCTCACCTCAAAAGTTGATAGATTGCTTGATTACATTTGAATTACTCACCTCAACTGGTTCTTGATCAAGCAATTTATGAACCATTTGAGTTTACCTGCTGTTGGATTTCCATGCCAGGAGTGGACGCGTCCGAGCTGCAGGAGGGACAAGATTTGTTGCGATGCTGGTTCACTGCCGATGGAACGCATATGAAAGTTGATTAAAAGTTGAATGGAATATTCACAGTGAACGAGTTGATTGATTTATGATCGCGTTGCATTCGTTGAAATCAAAAACTGATTTGTAACTGGTTGAGAGTGTTTTTTCGTTGAAGAATGGTGTTGATTGTTGCGTCGCCAAAAATCACTGCTGAAGCAGTGATGGTCAATTTATGGGTCAAGAATTCAACAGAAAAGAGTTGAAAATTATGGTCGAACTGGTTACAAAGATTGATCACGAGCCGATCAATTACAATTTCCATTTCCCATTACTCTAATCGATCGTTTGGAAATCGATTCACCGGTACAATGCATTGATTGAACTTAATATGATACAGAATATAAGCCTGTATGGACATGATCCAGTTGACACGAACTTAGGCCTTTAGTTAAGCCATATCTAAGTCAAGTTAACATCTTATGTCCAAGTTCATAAGCCATCGCACCCGTGGCGTGGCGCGAGAGGATGGTGTGCCCGGACCCGGTTCCGATGCCCCGCGGCTACCAGCGCAGCAACGCCCGGGCGCTCGGGATGCGAAGCGTCGCCACCGGGGGCGGGGGAGGGAGGAGCTGCGAGCTGCTGCCGCGGTCGCGACGGCGCCGAGGTCACGGGCTTCTTGGAATGCGCACGGGAGACCCAGAGGAACGGAGGAGGAGAGGATAGGGAGGGAAGGGGGAAGATGGGGGGAGGCAAGTGGAAGGAGATGAAGAAGGAAGGGGAATCGGAGAGGAAGGAGAAGGGTGGGGGGAAGGCCAAGGAGATGTAAGGAAGATGTAAGGAAGATGAGGAGTAAGGAAGTGGGGATGAGAAGGGAAGGAGATGGAGAAGCAGATGGAAGAAAGAGAAGAAGAGGAGGAGAAAGTAAGAAGGAAAGGAGGAAGGAAAGGGAGGAAGAGAATGAAAGAGAATGGAAAGAAGAAAAGATCAAAGATGATGACGATCATGGTGATATTCGAGTCATCCACCGACCAAGAACCAACCAATGAGCAACCCTGGGCTTCATGGTCATGGCTTCCCACCATGGCCAGCTATACGAGAACCTCTGGAGAGTTGGATCCCACCATTCAGAGCTTCCACCAAGGCTCCCGGATTTTGGGGCAGCGCAAGTTGGGAGCTCAAGCACGGTGTCAGCAGCAGCATGGTGAAGGGGCACCAGGGTAGAAGGGAAGGGTAGGAAACATATCCGAAGCATCGGAACTGGTCACTGCGTAACGCAAATTTGAACTGGATAACTGGGTAAAGTTCACTAATGTGGCCATGATCGTTCGAATGGTCAGCCAACTTCCATGGATCTATCCTTGACCGTTTGCAAATCCGCATCGCCAAGAAGGACTTATCGCAACCCAATGATTCAAGATGACTTATCACTCCGCTGAAACAGAACCAATTCAGAACTTCAATTCCAGAAATTCATGTAAAACATATTATGTGAACCATTTTCAACCATTTTGAACCACCATCAGTTGAAAACAGCTGCCATCATCGGCCATCCGCATGCCATGGCACCACCATGGCACCGCTGTGGCTCCGAGGCTCCTTCTGCG
>VSDK01007496.1:10591-121890 GCA_009767595.1 Symbiodinium kawagutii | reverse complement strand
CATCACCATCATCATCATCATCATCACCATCATCATCATCATCACCATCATCATCATCACCATCATCATCATCATCACCATCATCATCATCATCATCTCCTCCATCATCACCATCATCATCATCATCATAATCATCACCATCATCATCATCATCATCATCATGACTTTCAGAAACCTCAGGATCCATCACTCAGGGTCCATGACAGCTGTTTTGCCATGGAAGGTTGCTAGCCTGATGATGTCCAGCCTTGCTGGTAGCAATTACCGCAGCAACAGCTGGATGGTGCCGCTGTTCCAAGCCGAAGCCACTCAGCGGTTCCCGAGGACAACGTGGATGAGAACGCGCAACCTGTGTTGGAAGGCCAGTCTTCCAATGGTATCGAGGCATTTTTGTGAGTAGAAGTGTGGCATAGCCATGGATGACTATTGTGAACTATGGTATAGCTAAGGTAGAACTAGGGTAGAACTATGGTTAGTTCCATTTTCAGTTCTATGGCATTCCTATGGTTGTTGACTATGATTTTTCTATGATTGACTGGGCTGAAACTATGGTTGAATGTTTGGCATTCCTATGGTTGTTGACTATATGTTCCCATTATTGACCATGGGATAAAACTGCCGTTGAATATTTGGCATTCCTATGATTGTTGATGATTTTCCTATGGTTGACAATGGGCTGAGAGTATGGTTCAATATTGGATATGACTTTGGTTGAAGACTGGTGGTTGGCAATGGCATAGGGTTTCTACGACTCTAACCGATAAATAGAAGCCAATTACTGTTTGTTGGATGCTGGATATTAGTCATATTTAGTCATTGATGATTTCCATTGTCATTTGCTAATGGTTCGTAAAATAGCAGTTGACGACAGCGCAACAGAGTTGTTCAGCGCAAGAACCAAGAAAAAACAACTGATTGTAACTTTATTAGCAACGGTTAGCCAGAATTATTACCACCAGTTATTGTGAACTGGTGAACTGATTGAGAATTGTTCGTTGACCGTTGCACTCCTAGAACTCACGAATTAATTCATCAACGAATCAGTCACCAGTTGGTAAACCACACATCAGGTTCAACAATCAGTACCAGGATTGCTCCCCTCCTTTCGCCACCGGCGAGAAACCGGGCGAAATTGTTGGGCAGGAGAGCTGGAGTGCATCCTGGACACCTGCAACGCCACAGACGAAGTGCCAGTGGGCTACGTTGCGGGGACCCAGTGAGCTGCGCATGGAGGAACTGATCGGAACCAATGAATCATGATGATGATGATGCTCAATAGACTCATCAATGTTGGCTCACCATCATTAGCCATGATCATAAACCAACCATAAACCATCATCATCAACTATAAACCAAAAGACTTCAATGGTTTATGATCATGGTTCATGGTTTATGGATGGTGATGATGGTTGATGGTCCAACCGTGACTTGGTTGATGGTTGATGGTCCTTGGTTTGCGAGGTGAAGACCCACGACGGTTGGAAGTGCGACGTGGGCTACGGAGGAACCCCTGCCGTGCACTGCAGGGGGCCTCAAGCAGCTGTGCGTTGCACTTTCATCACTCGAAGCAGCATGGAAAAGGCGATGCAACTTCCAAGTCAAATGCCATTCACATGGCAATTTCCAATAAGATTATCATTTTCTCAATGCAAATCATCATCAAAATGGCCATTGACATGAAATTCCATATACTTTTGACCTGGAAGCGCAGCTGAAGCTGCTGATTTTCAGCATCCTTTCCGTGGATGGCGCTTGTGCTCAGGTAGCTATTCGCCTTCGGGAGCCTTTCAGGGTGGACGAGGTGGTCACCCATCCGGGGTCTGGGGAGGAAATGATGACATTCTGCAGCTTGTGAAGCTGGTTGCTATGGTCATGGTGTGAGATGTGATGGTTGGATATGATGATATGATGTGTTTCCTGGTTATTGATGGTATGATCCCTCCTTGATTCTTCCTGATGTTTGATTCCGAAGCAGGATGAACCGCTATACACCGCCAGGAATCACCACTATCGCATACGAGTAATCATTGACACTGAACAATACACTTCCATCAAGCAATAAGCACCATCAGACATCAGCCTTCACAATGCCATTCGCAACTGTAGTTCACTACGATCAGCCATCACTATAGCATGATCATCCATCAATATTGTCTCTGGGTGAGGCAAGCATTGAGCGAGCTGGCATGTTGAATCATCATCCACCACCATCAACCACCACCTGCAGATCGGATCATCAACCTTGATTCTCCACCATCCATAGATCATAGTTGAACCATTGTGTCACCATCAATTTCACCATTGATCAACAGATATGGCTATACAATGCGATTCTCGGAACCATTCTCCCCACAGTTATCCCAACCATTTTCCCACCCATTCACCAACCGCTGAACTATCCAACCACCAACCATTCATCAATGGCACGTTCCGCACCCACCCACTTCGCCGTTGCACAGGTTGCGGTTTCGGGATGCATCCCAGCGGCTGCAAACCCCTGGTGCCCTGCGCCGGAAGCTGAGTTAGTCATGGTCAGGTGAGCAAGTTGGATGAAGCCCCGGGGTCATGTTGATCATCCAGGTGAATGATCCAGCTTAACCATACTGGTTTGATGTTGATCATCAAAAGGGTGATAATTAACCATCACCATGTCAATCATCATCCAGGTTAATCCAGGTTACTCCATGCTGAGGATGATGATTAACTTTTTGATGATTCAACTTTTGACGATGTAATCTGGATGAATGAATTAGCTACGATCAGCTGTGATTTCCAACCAACGTGGCTGAAAATTAATGGTCAATACCAGTTCCATGCGATTTCTCACATGCAATCCATACCACGATGGCACCATGATGGCCCCATCCTCCCCGCTCTAACCGTCGTGTTTCCTTCGGGTCGACCCCGGCCGCCCTTGGCCGAAGCGAGGTCCCACCTGCGTCGTTGGAGGGCTGCAAATACGACACCTCGGGCTGCGGCTCGGTGCTGCCAGGCCAAGCACGGAAGCGGGCGAAATGGCCATTGTTGTGGTGGGTTATGAGGGATCAAATTGGAGGAAATGAATTGTTAATAAAGGGTCATATGTGGTGGTTGATGGATGGGTAATGGATGGTTGGGTAGTGGTGAATCAATGCTTACTTAATGCTTACTGAACGGTTAGTAAATGATTCAATACTTGTGAATTAACGGGGAATCAGTGGTTGATTCATGCTCAATCAACGGTCAATTCATGGTCAATTGATGGTTGACTTCTGAGTACAGCTTGTGACACTTCATCATTGACCGATTGGTGGTTTCTCAAGTCGTAGGGGTACCTCCAAATCATCCTCTATATGAACAATTTGTAAGAATAAACCAACCACTTTTGGGTGTCCCACATTTTGAGAAACGACCGGTGGTTAATGATGAAACCATGAGCATTTCTCAGCGTTGTCAGCCATAACCATCAACCAGGTAATCATGAGCCACCTAGCCTTTTGACAAGCATTAACCAAGAAATCGCCATAAATCATCAGTGAAGCAGGAACCCACCATGATTGGTGGCACTTTTTCATGCCATGAACCTAGCCACAGTGCACCGGCTAGGCCAAGAATGCCAGCTGAAATGTCGAAAGCCTTACAGCGGCCTGGGCGCACCTTGGCTGATGGGCGGGTGAATAGTGGCACTTGGTCGACGGGATCTTGTGATGGTTAAGTGATGCCTGGTGTTGGTAGATGGTTCAATAGTCAGGAACAAGGCGTGGATCCCTGGAATCCTTGGGGGAGCTTCCCCACGGAGTGGCGGATGTATGACACACCCCACTGAGGCAATTCCCGCCATGGATCCAACGGATCTGTAGCGTAGATACCAACCCTGGCAGAGCCCTGCGCCAAGCGCTGCAGGTGTTTGCCACGTGTCCCGGTGACAACACGGATCCTACACAGGAGGGCGATGGCTACGGGGAGATGGTGGTGGGTCATCAAACGCCATTGCTGTTAGGCAAATTTGAGTAATCCTTGAGTTTCCTAATGATTAATTGATGCCTAGTTGGTTGATGGTTGATGATTAGTTTACTGCTAATGGATGAATTAACGATGGTTGCTGAGGGTGTTGAGAAAGGACCATGTTGGTTGATTAGCTTTGTGATCAAGAATGGGTAGCCTTCAGAGTTGGTAGTAAAACAAATTGGTTTTTGCTTTTTGCTACCGATTTTGGCAGCCACAACTTTGGAACGTCCAGATGATTTTGACATGTGATTATGATGATGATGATGATGATGATGATGATGATGAGGATGATGATGATGATGAGGATGATGATGATGATGATGATGATGATGATGATGATGATGTTGTTGTTGCTGATGATGACGAAGAATAGAGGTCGCTCCTTCGCCTGAGAACATGAGCGGTCTATTGCCGAAGTTGGCTATGAAGTACTATCAACCATCATGAAGCATCAGTTCACCCTGCTAAACCACTACCAATATTTATCATCATTCATTATAGCCATCTTCAATCAGCATCAAATACCAAGTCCCCACTGTGCGCAATGGCTCTCAAGCACCGTGAAGCACCATCAATCACCTTTGCAATGGAGGAAGTGATTTTGCCCCTCGGTTCCTTCTTAGACTGCGATTGTCCAGACCTCAGAGAGTGTTGCCCCGCTCCCCCGATGTTGGGACATTTCCCATGTAGCTTGCTGGTTTTTTAAAGGCCTACGAATGAATCAGCAACAAACATCAGGATTGATAGTGATTTGTGCTGGTCATGATTCATGATCATGTTTGTTCATCAGCAACATGGTGGACCGTGGTGATTGAACATAATCACGGTGGCAAACCATCATTAGTCCTCATTAGTCACCAGTTTCATCATCGTTTATGATTAATGAAACTAGTGATAAATGATGGTCCATCACCAAGATTCTAGCATTTCATGATTAGCCATGATTCTCCTTCGTTATCATTAAACCATCGATGTTAACCACTTATCAACCACCTATCAACTACCTATCGACCACCTATCAACCTATTCACCACCTATCAACCACCTATTCACCACCTATCAACCATCTATTCACCACCTATTCACCACTATGCTTCTCCGACATGATCGCTAATCACCACTGTGATGAATGATGGCGGTAGCAGCCACCTCAGTTTCACCACCTAGGTCCAGCCCCAGCAGTAGAGTACATCCCGGATGGCTATGTGCAAAACATGCAGGGCGATTGGGTGCGAGAACCCAGCGGCTGAGAGGTTCCCAGCAACTGGTGGATGACTAGTGATGTCAATGGTGGTTAAACAGGGGTTACTGGTGGTTTAGTGGTGGTTGATGGCTGATGATGGCTGATGATGAGTGGTGATGGCTGATGAAGATTCTATGATGGTTTTAAGATGATTAATGGAGGTTTGAGACTGGTTTAGCCATTGCAAATGATGGTGAATCTTGATGGCTCATGCTGGATGATGACCGTGACTGCACACCGTCGATAATAGTGATCTTGCAATTGCAAACTAGAATGAACTACAATTGTTGGTGAACCAACAATCATATGGCTTGAGAATGCTTGAGAAAGAATACTGGAATGGCCCATCGGTGATCTTTGCTTCTGAAGCCTCAGTTGCCTTGTCGATGGTATGAACCAGCATCAGAGCCAAAAATCACCAAGGATAGCTACCAGTAATCCACTGCTCACCCCAAGCTATTCGGTGGCTTGAAAGTTGCCTACTGCTGAGGTCTGTGGTCCTGGTTTTGCCGGAACTGCTGTGAAGCGTAACTGGGCATATGGTGCGTGGTGGTTGGTGGTTGGTGGTTGGTGTAGGTATCCTGGTGTTTTTTTATGGTTGAGGAAGGTTCATGGTGAATGCTGGTATGTGATGGTGTTTTTCCTCAGCTCAAGTGAAAAACACCATCAACATTCCTCATTGGAATGTGGCATTTTTTGGCCGATGGTTGATGATGCTCGGTGGCGGTTAGTTCTGGCTACTGACAGTTCTAGTTCTGATGGATGATTGTCATGTGTAATCTTTGAGGTGCTTGGGAACCATTATTCAGCATGAGTGATTACTAATGGTCAAGAATGGTTTATGATTGGTTACTTATTGGTCAATGGTCATTGATCGATGGCAGTTGGGATGGTTAATGATGCTACTGGCAAATGATGGTTGGTGATGGTGTTATGGTCGCTACTGATTACTGGTTCATAGATGATGGTAGATGATGCTTGATAGGTGGTGTGTGATGTTTGATCCAAAAAGGTTGCAAAAGATGATGCTGGTTGGATCATAATGTTAGCAAACACAAACACAACCATTAGACACAATCATTAAACACGATCATTAATGAACATAAACAGGTTATCTACCTATTCATAAAACCTGTGGTTTAGATGATGCTGATTGGTGATGCCCAAACCTGTGGAGTTGCTCAGTTGATACCACCGTTGCCGAGGCTGTGAACGTCCGGACGCGTGCCTGGATGAGCCTGAGTGTCTTGGTGATCGGCCACTGGTCTCCCCAACAGGTAGGCCTTAAGGTGATACGGACCTGTGAGGGCCCCTAAGAGCAAAGAGAGGCTTTCTTCAAGTTTTTCTTCGATCTTTCTTGCAGATGCCTTTCAGTCCGCATCCGCTTTGCTGATGAGAAAAGCAATTGGGAAAGCTAATCAGAATTCAATATCCTGAATCCTTTCCACTATCAGAATCATGTTCAATGATAATCCTTTCCACTACAGGTATCATAATCAACATCTTTCCATCATGAAAGCCAGCCACTCACAGTTCATCTCGTGGAGTTGATGAACTTGCTGAGGTTTTTGGGCTGCTTGCCGTTACAGCCCTGCATCATTCCGGATGTGGATACCTGCACCTCTGGTTGCAGCGGCAAGCACGACTTCAAGCGTTGAGAGCGGCTGTGTTTGTTCATGTTTGCAAACATACTTTGAGTAGGAAATCAACTATTTTTGTTCATGTTTGTCTTCGGTTTTGGTGTAGCTATGCCCTTCATCAACACGGCTCGTCAACTTTTGCATGTTCGGGGCTATCAATTTGGGTGGATTTGGGGTACCCAACCACTTGACATCCGCTGGTTGTTGGTCCTCCTGATTGCGAAACATTGACGGGTACTGACCACCAGTTCAGCACATTAACCAACACCAACCATCAAGCATTCGCGCTATCAACCTTGGCTAAGAGTCATTGACCAGCAGACAGTATGAGGCGCAAAAACCAGTGTCGTCACCCACCATGAACTCAGGCATGTTCGACCTTTCAGACTGTGTTAACGTGCCTTGGCTCAGAATTTCCGTGTGCTTCAGCGGTCTTCGGAAGGGCGTGTACAAGTCGGAAATTGACGATGGTCAACGATGGCTCGTGATTCTTTACGATCCTGACGATCGTGTCAATAGAGTGCATAATGATTCATAACCACGGTTATAATGCTGGCAACTGATGGCTAAGTATCTCCAAGATTCTTCACAACCATGGTTCTAATCTCCAAGATTGCCATGTTTGATCTGGTTGTTCACTGGAACGAGAGCAGGTAGGGCAATACCATCGTGGCAACTCAGCTGTCAGGTTATGCCTGGAGAGACCTGTAGCATCTTCTGCGTGCGCAGTTGGATTCGTTTCGGAGAAGGGTTCCATCAGATGGTGAAAAACCAGGGCCAGTGGAGGAAGATGAGAAAAGATGGTTGGTGATGATGGTTGGTGATTTGTGATGGTTGGTGATGCCTTGGTGATGCTTAAACCATGAGAGTATGCTTACAGCTATGCTTTTGTTCGTTGACGAAGGTGGTTCTGTCTCCACCTTGGTTTTCGGAAGCTTGGCAGCTGGGAAGCCCTGGCAGGTACCGCCCTACAAACAGGACGAGGTACAGAATGCCACTTGTGGGACACCCGGAGACCTGAGCTGATCCCTGGGTCCCTATGGTTCCCCGTGGTTCCTCCATGTCTATCTTCACCATGATGAGTTCCAGGTGGGTCGTTGATGATGGGTTTTTCAACGATTCATGATGGAGAAGACCATTGGAATTGATGTTTGATCAGCTCGATCATGATATCATGATGACATGGTGAAGCATGGTGCAGATAGATTTTATGGCCAATTCCTTGGTCAAGGATTATAGACACAATGGGTTGTGGTCAATACCAGATACCATGGCATTGATCAATTGCTGAACTTTGATCATGGTTCATAACCCGTCATAACCCATGGTTGATGGCAAGATTGCTGGTTCACCATAGTTCAATAACCTGCAGTCCTCACGCCATGCGATGAGCACCACTGGTTCATCGTGGATCAATCTCGAGGTCGGCCTGAGAATACGGACCCCCTGCAGCCCATCGAGTGGAGCATCGGCAGGCTGGCGAACATGTCAGCCATCACCAACCATCACCATGAGTCACCAATGAACCATTATCGTTTAGTGATGGGTGGTGATGGTTAGGAATAGACCTTTGATGAGTATCATAATCAGAAACCAGCATCAAACCATTCTTATCCAGAATCGACCATTACTGACAGATGGCGTTTGTGCTACTGGTTTTGATTGTTGAGCTGGAGTTTCATATTCAAGTCTTGCAATGGTTTCGAGTCTCATAATTGTGAAGATATTAGGATGGAAAATGAACGATCTCCCCAATCAACATGCATTTTTTTGCTGTATGAATATGTCCAATTTGGGATATCTCTAATACTGTTGATATAACAACACATGGCATCCATAGATTTCCAGAATAAATTTGCCTTTTTTTCTCATATTAACAATCATGCCACTGGCCCCAGGGTTTCTGTATGTTTCGATCAACCGTGCCAAACAAAGGGGATGGCCGCAACCCTAAATGCCCAATGCCGTTTTTGAAACTGCTCAATTTGCAAGAAAACCTGCACATGTTTGGTTTTTGAAAGTGCTAGATAGTTACTTCATGTTACTTCCAGCCGTTTTTTCGCAAGAAATCCCGCACTTGGTGCGTTCCCATCACCCCACACACCATGGCACAGCACCATGGTTGACAGGTGCGACCTGGACTGGGAGGATTGCGTCGATCCTTTGGTGCTGCCCATCGGTCTGTCAGCCCAGCCATGGGACAGCCGAGGATGGCTGGTGGATGGCTGGTGGTTGGTGGGTTGACAGTTGGTGGTGGTTGGTGGTGGTGGTGGTGGCTGGTGGTTGGTGGTGGTGGTGGTTGATGGTTGTGGGTGATGGATGACGGATGATGGATGACGATTGATAGTGGTGAAAAGCAGAATCTGGGATACAGCCGCAATGGTGTGGTAGACCACTCCGCGTGGTTGATCCACTGGCTATCGATACGAGCTGTGGAATCATTGGTCAAATGATGGGAGTAACAAGCATCAGTCACCATCACTCACGCATCACTCACGGATCAGCCACCATGGTTGTAGGTTTCGTGCGGCGGAATCCCCAGACACACGTGGCTTGGAGCTCTGAAACCTGCTGAGGCTACGAGAAGAACGTGGACGGATTTCATTGCGCCGCCGGTTATGTGGGAGCTGTGGAGGCGCGGATCTCCGAGTCTCTCACGGGAGGAACACCTCACCATACCTCGCATTGAGGAGAATTGATGAGTCCAAGAATAGGGTGATGCTTGGATTCTCTTGGATTAGGTGATGCTTGGATTATGTTGGATTAAGTTGGATTAAGCTGGATTAAACGCTGGGAAGGTTCCAACGAAACTCAGAGACTCCAAGGAATTTAGATGCCATGCTACGAGAACCATCTGTAGCCAAGCTGGCATCAGCTCTGGCACTTCCAGGTGGCTCCCACGGTGCATTGCGGACCTTGGGCGCCCAATTGCGATGCCACGCCCAAACTCACAGGTGGGATGGGAGAAACCAGAGCCGAGCTTGATGCGTTGGGATGGATGGCTCGTGGTTGATACTTTTGCCAGCCAAGGCTTCGTGCCTCCTCTTGGCACTGGGATGCACTGGGTGAAACCGTGGGCATGCGAAGGCGATATGATGGTTGATACTGTTGGGGTAAATCATTTTTGATCAGTTATTGTGGTGACTGATGGTTCATCATTCTTGATTGCGATTAGTCACAGACACTCATTGTTTCTTTGATAGCTGAGGGTTGATGATTGAGGTCGAGAATCTCATGGTTGCCCCACGCTCACCTGTCATCAAGCATCACAAGCAACCCATCCTCAACAAGCATCCTCAACCATCCTTCACCGCAAGATTTGATCCTCGGTTTGAATGCACCGTTTTCCAACGAGTTTCCAGGTTGCTTTCCCTTAGAGTCCTGTCGTGCCGTTCGCTTCGAAGACGATTGCGGATGCCTCAGTTGTGCAAGCGATCCAGTGCTGCTGTACTGTGGGGCTTGGGGTTGGTGGAAGCTGCATCAGTAGCCATGTGATCCCAGGTTGGCTACAGATCCTCCACGCTTGGTAGAAGAGATCCCAACCCTGGAACCATCAGCGGGTGAGTGCAAGTTGCTCAGGTGCTTACGACACGTCGCAATGTCCCGAGATTTTCAGGCACAGGGTGCTTCGGTTCAGCGCATGGCCGTTCACCAGCAAAGTTGTCCTGATCCCAAAAGATCCATTTCTCGCATGGAAACCGCCAATTCAGAGGTCACCATCTCGAAATCATCATCGATTGCTCTTGACTGAGATTTCTCAATCTTCAACCTGGTGGTTATAAGCCAACTCGATGTTGGATGGCAGGGTGATACCATTCCCACTGCTCGCATGCTGGTGACTTTCAAGTGACAACAGGCCTGGAGATGAATGTGAAGTGCCCTGCAAGGCCGGATTCTTGGGCACTCTGCTGACCTTGAGCTGCCAACTATGACTGGTTGGTGGTTGTTGCTTATGTAACCCCTTAGTGCGAACCTGTATATAGCCACTATAAGTTGTTATCAGCCACCACTATCTGGAACTTTTCCAAACCCTCATGTTTTTTGTGGTTGCATGGCCAGGGTCATACCCAATAGGCAAAGCATCTAGATAGCCACTATTGGGAACCCCCCTAGTACTAGGTTTGCTTGTGTAAGCCCCCTAGTACTCACAAGGATATAGCCACGATCACCATTGATTATCAGCATTTATCAGCCACCGATATCTGGGATTTTCAAAACCCTCATGATCCCTCAGGTCTTTTCTCAATCGTTGTGGTTGTGACAGCTGTTACCGGCCATCCAGCATAGCAAAGCGTAGCACAGGGCCATTTCCCACTTGGCAAAGCCTCAACGGTAGTGGTACGGCTGAAGGCGCCCTTTGTTGGACCGCCCTCGATGGCCAGATGCAGCAGTCGGAATCCACAGATGCTGCCGTTGCTGCTGTCGTTTTCGGTGGCATTTTTCTCCCTTGAAACCGCAGTGATACGCCCCTGGAAGTGACGTGCGGATGCCAGGGGTGTTGCATTCAGTCAGTTGAGTGGAGTCGTTTTTTGGGGAGAGCACCACCTGTTATTTTTTTTCATGTTTCATTTGGGACATCCGGTCCGTCCTCCAAGGAAACAACATTGACTGGCAAGGGGCAGGGGCCCTCAGAGCTGTTGTGAACTGTGAGTTTTCAGAGCATTCGCACAAATCCACACTTGGAAATGGTGGTTACTAGTAAGCAACAGGTACCAAGGAGGTCCAGAAAAAAGTAACTCGAAGCAATCAGGGGATATGCAGCAGATATCCCCTTAGAATCAGGTCATAGAAGCGCCAACGATGTCCGAAGGACACTGTTCCTGCTAGGCCTTTGAGTGGACACCTTCGCAGTGTTCCTGCCAAAGCCTCGGAGTGGATTCTGGATTCTGGTGATTTCTCACGCGGCGTTTCCCTGAGAACTGCGTCGTACAAGTGGAAGCTTTCCATGAAAGATGGGACATGATGGGCCTGTGTCGAGGTCCAAACCCCAGGACGATCCCTGAAGGATATCTGCAGAATGCTTCTGGATGGCCTGGTCCTTAGCAGGGAAGCATCAATGAGATGCTCGACTCATGAGCTGAACTACAGAACTTGACTTTTCGTTCAGCTCATGATTTCCTTACTGCATCAGAGAACATGACTTCCCATTCAGTTCATTCAGTTGGTTCTTCCGTTTTTCCTGAACTTAACTTGACACTACGAACTTGCGTGATTGGCCGACTTAGTGATTCCATGATTTTTGGATTCTAAATGATCAGTCTTTTGGCATCATATAGGTCTATGACACTCTTGGTTTTCGGACGTCTCCATTCGTTCCCTTGACCTCAAACTGCTGACAGGTTCTGCGATACGAACAACAGCTACGTGGGAGTAGCGGAGGTTGTTTGCAGTCAGGCCCGGGAGAAGTTGCGGGTAACCTGGTTGACAAAAATCAGTTCTGAGGGCTTATAACAGTTTATGCTAGTCAAATATTGTTGCCACCAACTCGTGACAGGTTGCCTGGTTGGTTGGGTAACCTGGTTTACCTGGTTACTTGCTAGTTATGATTCAGTTTTGTTGCTTGTAGTTGGAGCCGATAGTTTATGGTCATACAAAGTTCCAAGGATGATTTCAACTGTCCTTGCCAACTAGTGACAAGCAACAGTATGATTACTTGATAAATTGTGGATGAAGCCTGCCTCATGATTATAGGACCGCCAATCATGAGGTAACAGCCAGAATGCTGGTGGATCACTGTTCCGCCAGTTCACCCACCAGTTGTTGATGGTGGGATTTCTGGTATCAAGCCGTGAACCTCAATCAACTCTTCTCCCCCGGATGTGAAGCTTTGAGGACAGACAACCGGATGTGACCCACGAAGACTGACAGGGTTTTCCCTGAAATGATCCCCAAAACATCCCAAAACCACGACAACTGACCAAGTGAAGTAGCGAAAAGTTTCGACATCATTTGGGTGTCAAAATGATCAACCCGGAATTTGGCCATTCATAATGGACATCCTTTAGAAGCCAATGGTTTTTTGGGGTAACCGAATGTGACCCACAACCATTTGATGCCACTGCCCATGCCCTGCCCTGCCATGGGGTGCAGCACTGCCCAGCCTGGCTATTGCCTCTTGGAGCCTATGCTGATTGGATGCCAAAAGTCGGGTCCGTGCAACGCCAAGTTGGACAGGGAAGGAATGGGAAGTTGAGGAGAACATGGGGAGAATAGAGACCTCATTGAGGAGAATAGAGACCTCATTGGGGAGAATAGAATGAGAAGAGATTAGAATAACAAACTATCATACAGAATAGAGACGAATAGAGATGAATAGGGGATAATGGATGAGAAGGAATTGAATAGAGAAAGAGAGAGAGAGAGAGAAAGAGTAGAAGAATAGGATAGAGAAGACTAGAAGGAAGGAAGATGGGACGTATGGGGAGAAGATGAGAAGATGTGGATGCGGGCAGGTGACCTGGGAATACCTTGGAGCTAGAAGCGCAGGGTAGGAATTGTCATGACCAGCGTCCCAAATGCCACAGCATCACTCCACTGGTCCGCATTGGTTGCCATCAATGATCAGGTTGGTGACTAAATGAACTCCTTGGGAGATTATTTTGGGTACCACTTTCTGGGGCAAGGATCTGATTCAAGACCTCGGATCTTGGTCCGCCGAGCCCCGAGGTGTGTCGCACCCCTCTTGGACCATTGCATGTTTGTGTGGGAGCTCAGCGTTAAGTTCCATGACTTCACCACCAAGCCGTTCGAACGGCTCAAATCGGTGATTCATCGGCCAGTGGTCACACTGGTTTGATCGAGTTGGCATGTTGGCACCTGGTGGTTTTACTTGATTTGACAGGATACTTGAGCAAAGTGGTTGTTTCCTTGTGAAATTCCATCCTTGGTAGCCACCAAGAAGCCCCATCCTCGTGTTTTCTCATCCTTGGTAGCGAAGCCCCAAGGGCCAGGAACCAATTTTTCGGAGCACGCCATGCTGCCGCTGCTCAGGACGCCAGTAGCTGCGACGGAGTGGAGATCTCCAGGTGCCCTGGTGGAGCAACGAACTTGTGGAGTGACCCACGGGTGGAGTAGTCCACAGGCGGAGTAACCTCCCAGACAGAGTGACTCACTGCTGGGAAATGCAGACTTTTCGAAAATTTGATAAAATTTGATGGTTTCTTACCTTCAAAAAGCTGGAGTCACTGCGCAGTGGATCTCCAGACGTTTCTCGCATGCTGAGGCAGTGTGTGATCTCCTGTGCGCAGGGCTTCATTGGTATCGCGACTCAGGATCTGAGCCAACTGGGGGATGTCATGTGACCCCGGGTGTCGGCTCGGTTGGAACATCTACAGATCATCACCCTTGATCCAACCCAGCAAGGGTCACCTACGATTGAGGCTGGATGATGTTAGGGTTGTCCAGATTTCTGGTCGGCATCCTAAACCATCCGATGATATTAATGGAAGACCCGAGCATATTCAGCGGTACGCGATGGTCCCAATGGATGGATAGTCCCATATGTTGGTGGTGGTTGGGCAGCGAAACGGCCTTTCTTCCTCTGGGTTTCAACCGTGGCTGGTCATTCATCTTTGATTGTAATCGTTGGTCATCCACCTGTTCCACGACTATGAGCCACCCTCAACAGTAACAACCATCATTGATCTTGATCAACCACCACCCATCAATGACCAACCATTGACCAACCATTCACCGCCATCTGTCAGTCACGTCAGCGACGCCGCTGAGGTGCTTTCACCACGGCCTTCTGCGAAAACCCGGGAGGAGAATTTGGACTTCAGTGCTCCCACTGGGGAGCTGTGAAACTTGTGATCCAGCGACTCACCATGTCAAGCCATTGGAGGTGGATCACTAGCTGGATCAGCCACCAGAGTCAAAGATGCACCATGGTTGATGATTGATTCGCGCAACTTGAAGGTCGATAGCCAAAATTAGCCAAATAATCATTGATTCGCTTTCAACTCGTGAAGCTGGTGCCAAAACCCGTGGCGAAACCGGTGGCGAAACCGTTGGCAGGTACACGGAACCCAGCTGCCGCTTGGAGTTCTGCCCTGATCCCAACGTGATGCCCGGCTACGTGCGGAACAGCAGCGGTGCCGGGCTCAGCATCTCAGCAGGTCCTCGGGGAGGGGTGACGCATGGCCATGGCGCGCCGCAGCTTCGGGGCTCAAACGGTGCCGATGGTTGGAGCTCCACTCGCGAGCTGCTTGGAATGGGTGGATCAGTGCTCTGCCAGGAAGCTCTTGCCACTTGGAGCTGATGAAATTGGATCGTCTTGAGCCGAACTTTGCTGTTGGCATCTTAAACTGACGATGATGATGATGATGATGATGATGATGATGATGATGATGATGATGATGTTAGCAGCCATGATGGTGAACACCACAAGCCGTTTTATGATGTTGATGCAACCCATCACAAGAGACTTCCAGGAGTTATTTGCCGTGGCCCTGCGTAAACATCTTCTCATCATCTGAGGCTCCTGGCTGCCGTACTGCGCTTCACGTTGATTCTTGTGGCTGAGGTGGGCTGGCTGAAGACAGCAACAGTGGCATCCAAGTGCTCCCAAGGTGGTGATTGATGACCATTGATGATCTATGTTTGGGATTCATCTCCAAGAATAGAGGATTTCTGAGTCTGGTTTTGGGCAGCAACCTAGCACCGGTCAGCTAAGATTCCTACTTCAGCACTGAAGAACCACAAAAAAATCCCCTAGCTGAAACTGAAGAACCAACCAACTAACAGTAACAACTAACAACCACTGAGAAACAGCTAACCAACTCACCACACGAACTAACAAAACAAAGAAATCCCCAACACGCCACGGGAGGTGCAGGACCACCTGGCCGAAGTGGCGTATACCGACATCGATTACCAGGTCTTCACCGATGCTGCAGAGCTGCTCGGCACTGGGCAGACGACACGACGTGGGTGGAAAGGTCTCACTGACATGGCTCCGGTTGCCCGAGGTTTTCCTCGTTGAAATGGATGGAACATGATGGATAAACTAGCCATTATAAAGCCATGATATGCCATGATATGCCACGTATAAACTAGTTTTATCATCATTAGCCGTGATATGCCATGATAAACTATCAAGCATCGAGATCAAGCACTTGGAACCATCCTTCACTTCGACGAACCACCAACCACCAACCACCAGTTTCACCATCATCCAACCATCCACCAAGCTCTCATGGCACCTGAGACTCATCCATCCTTGTGCCCATGGGTTGGAGCAATGCCCTGCAGGGGTGTCCCCTGGTGCTTTCGGTGAGGTCGGTGTCTTTGGGGCTGAGTCCCTACGAGGGTCGTACCGCTCTGCTGGCTGCGGATGCCACGAAGTATCGCTACACGCCGCTGCTGGCCATGCTGCTGTTGCCGACGCTGGGGACGCAACGGGTTGATGGGCACAGGGGGGAGTCCCCACCAGTGGTGAGAGACATGGGAGGATGATGAGGATGAGCGATTACCCATTGGTTGAAAATGATGATTATGATGCTTGAAATGGTTCTTAAGTTTGATGAAACGAGGTTTGATCATACTTGATGATGCTTGAAATTCTGGTTGATGATGGTTAGTCAGTGGTTAGCAACGGTGGGCAATAACAGCAACAGTTGAATGATGGCTGCAAGGATTAGTAACGATGCTTTACAATGCAATGACGGTTCATGAACGATCCAAGCATCCCATAATTTTCTTCTGATTGATTGCCAAACCTGGTGCAATCACTAGGAACGCCGTACATTTCTTGCATCGAGACTGTCACCAGTGCTTTGTCCCAGGAACGTGTGGATTCACAAAGCCTGGGGTATCTTGGCAACAGTCAGATCAGACCAGATCATAGATCCAGCTTCAGAAGTTGCAAGCACTGGAACAGTCATCAGATCAGATCATAGACTAAGCTTCACGAGTGGCAAGCATCGATGGAAGTTGGACCTGAGGCAAGCTCTTCTTTTCTGCCCTGGATCTGGCAGTAGGACGTTTGCTGCTCACCAGTCATTGCGGCTCCCTGAGGCAACTTGGGGTCCGGTTGTGGCGAGGTGGTAGCTTCCCAACTACCGGGTGCCCTGGCAACCTGGCAGGTCCCAGCGAGGCTGATGATCCTTGACCTATCTGGTGATGTTTCTCATCCACCGGTGAGTTTCACAAAGCCTTGAAACTCATCTGAGGGGATAACACCCGCGAAACAGTAGGCATGCAACCTAGAAACACAACAGCTGATTGCTTGGGATGTTTCAAGCTGCCTGCGATATAGCTGCGATGTTCATACCATGTTCATATCTCATTGTTACGATAGCAACATTCACCAGCAAATATGCAGGTCGAGTTTGTGTGACAGATTCCACCTTTGAAGTGGTATTTTCCCAATGGAATCTCCATTTTCCAGCGAAATGCCAAAGGTTTGACTGGAAGTTGCCAGCTGTCTCAACTAAATATTCAAAGACACAAAATCGATGTGATACAGAGTTTTATCTCTCAAGAATCAATTATGTGTGGAAATTGTTTCGCTTGTCTATGGGTTGAGTTATGCAAGCGGAATGGCGATGATTGACCGCTATCGAACATGATTAACCACTACTTCAACCACAAATTATCAACCATGATCAAGCATGGTGAAACACGATGAAGTGCAGCATAACCAGCTGAGAGCGTAGGCCCCATCTCTTGTGAAGGCTGGCGCTTTGGCTCTTCAACCCATTTTGCTTCACAATCTCCACGCGTGGCAGCAACTCGGTGCAACAGCAAGCTGCCATGGGTTACCATCATGGCTCTCGCCAAGCCTGGGACTTCCATGTTGGTTCCGGTTGATTCTGAGCCATCAATGATTCACATGAATGGTGAATCAACTCTCAGGTTGATCAGAATGGTGAAACGGTTGAATTCTGAGTCCGAATGGTGAATCAGCATGATCAACTCCCATGATTTACATCGATTCACTATTCAGCACCGATTTCTCACCGGCATTGGCCACTAGACACCAGTATTCACCATGATTCATCAGTACTAATAAAGCAGTATGCAGAGGTATGAACCAATAGCATTAACGCTAAACGATAGTCAAAAGCTAACAATATCAGATATTCACCAGCAAGTGTCAATGATTCAACATAATCAAGAACATGGTTCAATTATTCTTAATGGATCTTAATGGTTGATATTCTTAATCCCCCTGATTCAACAAGAATTCAGAACCAACCTCCACCATTCACCGTTCAGCAGCTCCAGCTTTCCCAGCCTTCCCCATGGCGTTGAGGTGGAGAGTCGGTGGTGGCGTTGCTGATCCATGGGATGATCTACTTCTTGCAGAAGCAGATCTTTGGCCCAGCGTTCCAGGCATTGAGGATGACTAGTGATGGTAGTTCATGGTTAATCCGTGGGTTATGATGGCTTGATGATGGTTAATGGTTGTTGATCTATGTTTTATGATGGCTTGATGATGGTTCATGGTTGTTGATGATGGTGAAAGTGGTGGTTGATGGTCGTTGGTGATGCTTGGGAATGATGGTTAGCGATCTTTGTTGATGGTTAATCTAGCTAGTAATGCTAAAACTACAGTTATTGAGGGTTAGTGGTTGTCGACGATCGTGAAACTCGTTGTGAATGATGGTTAGTGATGGTTGGGCAGTGATAGGTGTTGATGATGATCCATCTAGGATTAATGCCAGTCAATGTATGGTTCATGATCGTCAAACTATGGCTGAGGATGGCTCATGGTGGTTGTTGATGGTCCAACCATGGTTAATGATGGGTGATGATATTCCCATCACAACCATGATGAATAGGGAGTAATCGGGCTATCATTATGTTTGAACGACAGCAGCAACAGCAGCAACAGCAGCAGCAGCAGCAGCAGCAGCAGCAACAACAACAACAACAACAACAACAACAACAACAACAACGGGAAGATCATGATGGTTGATGAGGGTCGGTGGTTGTTTTCAGTGATGCGATCTCCATTTACCGAGGAATTGGCGTTGCGCAGCTGTGATCTTTGGTCTCGCTGTGCATTGGCGAATCTACCCCGTGCCTTGGCCATGTCGTCTCCCCAGATGTCCCAAGGTTACGCCATTGGTGGATCCCCCAGGTGTACAGGGCTCCCTGGGGTGCACCAGTTGGAGCAGCCTAGTAGCTACGGCAAGGTGAACAGCTCAGCCATTGAAGATCAGCTGAAGCACTGCAGGTCATCTACGTCCCGGTCATCGCTTTGCACCTTTGGGATCGACGATTCATAGGACACGTCAGGGGGCTCGGCGGATCATGCCATTGGTTTTCTTCGTACCGGTGGTGGAGTTGGCATCATCACCCATGCAGTTGAACCATCACCCAGCGTTGATGTTTGATGAGGGAAAACATCAGTATTGAATCAACTATCAACCCAGTGTCAGATGATTGTTCACTACGGTTACCCCATCATCACTCTCAGTTCAACCATCAGTATTGAATCGCTCTGGAGGCATTTGATTTGCTTCGTCCTAAAGTGCTGCCACGCCACAAGATACCACGCTACCAACACGATTGTGGAGATGTTATGGTTCTAGCGAATGGTTGGGGTATAAAATTGTTATCAATCACGCGGGGTAGAACTATAATTATACCATGGTTGGTTGGCCATAGTCACCCACTGTTGTCTACATCCAGCTGACTAAGATGGGTATAATCAAACACGACGCTGGGGATGACTTACATAATCTTCTCGCCAGAGCTATTGCTGATGGCAGGATTCGGGGCGCTATCCTTTGCAACGTTTGCCCTCTTGGCTGGAGCGTGTTATGGCTTCTACGGCATGGAATTTCTGGAATGCGCCTACCTCCACCACGGCCCATTGGCGGATGAGAAACTTACGTTTTTTTGGCCTGTTTGTTTTTGTTGCCGTTGCTGCCATCGTAGTCACTGTTGCTACGTTTGTGCACAGATTGCCATTGTTGCTATTATTTTTTGTCAACAAATCATGTTTGCCAAACAGTTGCTGCCATTGTTGGCAACAATTTGTGTCAACATGTTGCTATGAATCCCAGTTGCTGCCCTTGTTTCAACACAGCTGCTGGATGGCGCTGTCTTGGCCTCCGCGAGGTCAACGGAAGGACCCGCAGCACAACTTCTCAGTCACTGGGACCACGGAATGCTGGGAGCGAATGCACAGGTTGTAGGTTCGGAAATGGCTATGGGTCAAGCAGTTAACCAACCAGCTAATGGGGGATAATCAGCTACAATAATAGGGAAAACAATGGTTAATGCTGGGGGAACCAGGGGTACAGGGTTTTGACCCATAGCCAAATGATCACTATACAGCTCTGTACTAGTGATTATGTTGTATAGCTCATGAAGAGGCAACTCATGAGTGAAAGTTAGTTCATGTTTAATTTATCTGTGATTTACCATGAGATGTCAACATTTCATGTGACTTGTCCCAGTGACGCTTTGATTGAGCATCCAGCGCCATTAAGGAGTTTCTCAAACTCGGGGACCCCCCAAATCTTCAGTTTTCAAAATAGGGGACCACCCAAGAGTTTCATTAGTAAATTAGTCCATTAACCGTTTATAAAGATGAACCAACCATTCTTGGTGTCCCCTATTTTGAGAAACACTGATTTGTTGGAAGCTCAAGCAGCAACAGATGTTCACCAGGTTCACCTGCACCCATCATGTGTTGCGTATGATTTCGTGAGGTCTATTTCTACCTGGTGGGCCTTCATTTGGAAGGTCGACTCTTCGACATTTCTGCATTTGCTGCGATCCCACAGCTGCTTCTGCCACTTGGCGGTGAAGCAAGAGATCATCAGGTGACCAACCGGTGAAACCAGTTGGCTGGTAGGATTTGTTGACGTTTCTCTAGTGGTGTTGACCTTGTGTGGCCACGTGTAGCCATTTCAGGCAAAGAAATGTGGTGGTTCCTCTTTGGTGTCCAGTGGTTGGGATTTCTTTAAAGAAACAGCCGTGGTTTGGTGGATGACCAAGGGGATCCCCCAGAAATGCTGGGTTTCCAGACTTTGGCTATGATCATCACGCTGAGTTTGAGTGTGACCATTGCCGACATACCACCCAAATAGACACCATTATCGCTATCAATCGGTACCACCAGTTGTTCAGTAGATTTGGCTTTTGGCTGTTGATTGGCATGTCGTCCTGTTGTCGTTGATTCACCCCTTTCATCATAGCCACTCGTTTCACCCAAGGTCCACATTTTTGGGCGTCTGGTCCACTTTGCAGGGGGCCACTTTGCCTGTGGCTTTTCTGCTGCAAACGTTGGCATTTGTGGCTACAAACAAAGTCCTCACAGTTGCTCGGCAGACGAATTTCCATGAGTGTTCCACTTTAATGAGCAGCCAGCAGTCAATCACAGATTTGATTCGCAGCAAATCATAGCAGTTTCAGCTCCCGTAATTCTTGGCACAGCCATGTTTCATTCGAAAGATTCCAAGCAGATCCCCAACCCAAAACGAATGCATGCAGCGGTGGGAGCTGCCAGGCACAGTACTTTGTTTGGTGGCTCTGCCTACTGCCAGCTGTCCCTGCCACCAGCAACATCCTGCCTCTTGGCAGCACCAGGTCTCAATCATTAACCAATAGAACCCCCCAGCTTAGGACCGGACCAATGATCATTCGCAACATGATGCAAGCCTTGAAGCTACCAGATTATGAACCATTTGAACCACTGACCAAACCAAGCAGCAGATAGTAGCAACCAGCAGGAAGTCCATTGATACCCACCCGGTGAACCCAGTGTGACCCAATGGATGGCAATGGATGTCATCTGAGGCAATCTTTGCTGCTTTGGATGCTGTCGGAGGTGCATTGGCTGCTCTGGGCATATCTCCTGGAATTCAAAGGCCTCCCATTGCGACCGGCCGTTTGGATGGCCTGGAAGCTCAGGGATGGCAGCGATTTTGCTGCAGGTTTCCTATGGTTTGCCCGCGGTGAGTCGGACATGACTTGGGTTGGGGATATCCCTCCATAGCAAGCTGGTGTCGTGCTCGGAATCTTGAGGCCAGCTGGATCTTCTTCGCTGCTCACATGAACGTGCTCCGGGAGATTTGGCTTTCAACCTGCGAAAAAAGGAAGGGACCCAACATGGGTATGTCCGTAGATGGTGGTTGCCCAGGCCATCCCAAAATAGCTATGTTCAAGAGTGAAACACCGCCACCAACAACCAACAACAGCGATGGGTGGTGGCGGCAACGTTAACAAGAACCGCAACAACAGCAACAACAGCAGCAACAGCAGCAGCAGCGATCATTTGGGGCTACCACCATCTACGCACACACCCATACAGAGCGAGCTTGCGCTGCCCAGTGTGCAGAGAGGACCCCATTGGACCATGGGACTTGGTTGCTTCTGACATCAACGTGCATTCACCAATCTTAAGCAGCCATCATTTGGCAGTATCGTGGACATCTCCAAGCAATCACTAGTAGCCGCAAAGGTTACCACCAACCAACACCAACTAGCCACTAGTGGCCTCTTTTGAAGAACTGCTGACGACTAAGCACCATCAGCAACCAACCATGAATCCACCATTGAGCAACTCACAATGAAACACTGGCGGGCAGTCATCCCACTTGTTTCTAATCAACACTGCCCAACTATTCACCAACATCCATCCCTTTTCGCCATGATGAACGGATCACAAACCAACTATCAACCATCATCACACCGCGGCCACTGTCATTAAACATCCTGTGCTATCAGCTACGAATCATGATCAACATGTTTCTTGATCATAATCAACCATGCATATCACCCCCTGCAAACCATGAGTCACCATCATGTTTCACCATATTCCGACTTCATGATCGCTTCTCTTCCCCAATGAATCTCAATAATCAATCTCCATGATTTTCGTTGCCACCACGATCCCATGGAATCCCCAGAAATTTTGTTGCCTTAAACATCAATGATCCACCAGCCCTGGCCCCCTGAGATCCACCCCTGGCACCCACCATCCGCCACCAACCCACCCAGCCACCCACCCAGCCACCCACCAGGCACCCACCCGTCGCAGCCACCGGCACCGGAGGCTGGTTCTGCGCCAAAGGCTTCGAGGGCGTCGCCGTGAAGAGCTGCAGCCACGACAACAACTGCCACGTCTCCAGCAGGCAGGGACAGGTCATCCACGGTGCATCCAGCAGAAGCACCGAGAGTTTCACCATGCATCGGTTAATTGATTTCATCAATTCATGGTGGTTCTAATCAATTATTCATCAATGAATTACCATGCATGGATGAAACTAATTGATTAATGGATTAGCGGTGAAACCATGGGGTAGTGGATTCAGTTAGGTTCACCAAGCATTAAGTGAAGAATTTTCTTGATGTTGGAAACCACCCAGCGTTCCGCATCAAGCGTGATGAACGAAGCAGAACCATGAGTTTTACCAAGCATCAAGCACTCAATCATCATCATGTTATGATAGACGTATTCTTCCTGAGTAGCCATGACTATTCTTGAAGAAGCTTGAATGAATCCTTTCTCCATCATGTTTCTTCCAATTAGCATCATTAAGCACCAGTAACCCCACCTCACTAGCCACCATCATCACCACCATCCTCAGCACGGGGTATCAGGCTATCGGGCTGCTCGCCCATCCGCACACCTTGCAGCCTGCCTCCAGGGCTGGACTGCAGGTGCGGTGCTGGATTTTCCCTGCACAGTCATCAACCAGGTCCGAATCATCAGTGGTGAACCAACCTGTCAGAACCACGAATCAACCAGTAATAACTAGTAATAACCACTTCTTAACCATCAAAAAGCCGTGGATGTGACCATCAATGTGACCATCATTAGCCGCATCAATGAAGCATCGGTTGCTCCACCGGTGTTTCCCTGACCAGGTACGACGTGTCCAACTGCAGTGCGGTTTCCCCTGGGGAGTTCTGTGAAGTCGGGGCCTCTCAGTTCGATCGATGAGGGCTGACCCATGGAGAGGAACTGGTCATTGCGTGGGTCATAGCCATCAACACTGGGGAGGGTAATGGCCAGTATATGCTTGTCACGTCCATAAATCTTAGTGATTATTTGATTATGTTCGTACTTGCTTGGTGATCGTTGATGAGATTCCTGATCGTTGTCTTTTTCAGTCATTGATAGTACGAATCATTACGTCATTGTAAAGAGATCCATGCTGCTTTGAAGATAACGACATAGTCCCCTGCTGATTGTCATTTCTAAGAACACCTCGTGTGTGATCAACCCTGATTTGCCACAGCCATTCATCAAACATGATCTATCCTGCTTTACCGCCAGAAGCATTGTCCAAGATGGTCAATCACGATCATCAACCCACTTAAGGAGATGATCAGCCATGGTGAGATGATCAACCATGGTGAGATGATCAACCATGGTGAGATGATTACCATGGCCAAGCTGCGAACCATCTCACCATGGTAACCATGGTGTTAATCATAACATGATCAACCATGATTACCACTATGGCTACCATGGCCAAGCTGCGAACCTCCCCACCGGTTGATCCCTGGCCAGGTGAGATGTGCAGCTCCCTTCGCGGGCAAAGCCTCGGCCGCCATCTGTCCACCCAGCAATGGTACGCAGCGGCCCGAGGACACTGTGGCTACCTGGAGAGGTGGTCCAAGCTGATGGAAAGGATCAACCGCTCAACCGCCAGTCAGCAACAACGCGGAAATGATGGTTGATCTTGCGGGGATCTTAACCCCGGATGAATAGAGGATTTTAATAGGAAACCTGTTGGCTTTTGGGGGATACCCCCTATTGATCAACTGGGGTTTTATTCATGCAGGGTTGGAATTGCTCATGGTTTATGACGGTTAGTGATGGCTTGTGGTGCTTGATCATGTTGCCAACATGGTGATTGGCTTAATGCTGGATTAATGATCCCAAACTAGCTGAGGGGTTGCCGAACTGATGGTATGATTGGGGGATTCTGCACAAATACCATCAGTTTGCGCTGTTGATACCATCACTTTCTCAATGTACGAATCATAGATGCAACAATAAGCACCCAAACCAATGTGCTTCCATAGTTTGGCATCAGCCATGGTTCAACTATCATGAGGCATCAACCCGCTCACATCCCGGTTGTTCTGGGAAATTTATGCTGATCAACCACCATCAGCCATGACTATCATGAAGCATGGATCTACCACTGGTCACCACCAGAAACTCACCACAGCAGGCATCATTAGCTCGTCATTAGCTGCAGTTTCAGAGGAGCTTCTCCTTACCTTGCCCTACTGCGATCTGGAGGCAGCGGCGATCAAAGAACCATCAGTGAAACATCAGTGAAAACCTCATGGTTGATTAATTGTACCAGTTCACCATCAATTGAGCATCAGTTCATACAGTGAAACATCATTCTTCATATCATTGTGTGAATCGATTGTCGTAGGTCGTCCTTAGTGAATCATCACTAACCATTCATGAACAGACCAAGTCAAGATCAGCAGAGGGTTAGTCTGCCAGCCGTTAAGCAAGAGCGAACGGGTCAGTTCTGCCATCATCAAACATCATCGGTTTACCCAGCATCGGTTTACCGGCTCTCACGAGACGTTATGACAAGCCTCCGCCATTCTCAGCTTCCATCACCCCTCAATAACCCTATCATCAACTCTTGTCCCACTTAGCTCTAGTCCAACCGTCATTCAAACCATGAAAGCAACATCATCAACCATAGTTTCACCATCAATTTCACCATGAAATAACCAACAACATCATCATCACCATCATCATCACCACCACCATGAACCATCATCACCATCATCATCCACCAAGTCTCGACCATCTCTGAAGAAACCCATCACTTTGAGTTCGCCACGGCCTCCGCCAGGGCTGCCCCGATCCGGATCCGATCCCTCCGGGCTACCGTCGAACCGGCGAAACCTTCACCTGTACCCAGGGTTTCGTTGGGAAGCTCAGCCGTGCAGGTGGATTGGATCATCGACTTTGATGAATTTGCCTTGTTTGAAAGGATCAGTTGATTATGATTTTAGATGAATCAGTCAGATTTTCACTATGGTGATTGATTTGAAATGATCTGTTGATTTTTATTATTGATTTGATCATGTTTGAAGTCATTGATCATTTACGTTTTTATCATGATGTTCATGAGAAAAAATGCACATGTCATTGATTTGAGACAGATTTTCATATGATGTTGCCATGTTTTTCACATGTGTAAACCGTTTGTAGGCGTGTGAAAAAAAAACATGTCAAGACATGTTGGTTCATCATTTTCTTTCAAATAAGTATTGGCATATATTGGCATCATGTATATAACTTTTGCTCACCATGAAGAAAGGACCGTATCCGGCAGACCCCGTGAATGTTGATCCGCTGGTGGCATCTCCAGGTGGGTCAAGCAATCATGCAATGCCGTCGGGATCTCAATGTGGCAATGGATGGTGAAACGATGGTTCATCCGAACGAGTAGATCTCTGGCCTTATAGTAAATGATGGTTGAACTGTGGTCAAACTGTGGCAAATCTATCAGTGTGATGGTTGAATCATCATCTTTGATCAGTTGATGGTTCTGATGATGTAATGACAAATGGAACTGTTGCCCGTTGCCCACGCAAAGACAGCAAGGCGCATTGAAAGTCTCATCGAATCTGAGTGCTGACGCATTTGCCACGTTGACGTCGTTGCAAGCTGCTGCAGGACGCGTTGGAAATTGCGAATACGTTTTGGATTTGAGCGGCAAGGGATCCCCAGATGGGGAGTGGCTATGAGTGGCTGAAGGTTGGGCCCCGGTCGACATTGCTGCAGATGCCTCGGGACAAGAGACTTTGCTGAAGCAAAAGGCAGGCTCCAAAGTGTCACAAATCAAATGATGCAATTTTTTTCCATCAAACTGAATCAACAAAAAATCATAGTTTTTTTTGCATCAAAGCTGACTAACAAAGACCAAAATTGTTCCAATCTCAAAATTTGATTCATCTTCATCACCTGTTTCATCACGTGCTGTTGGTGATTCATCAGGACCAATCATGATTCACCAGGCGGTGGCCATGATCCGTGACTCACCAGCCCAACGTGTTGCGGTGACGCACGGCGTTCCATTCAGGTTGCAGCAACGCCAGCGACATCGCCATCTCTTTAGCGCAGCTCAGTGAGGTTCCGTGGAAAGCTGATGGGTGGGTGGAATGCAATGATTTAGTAATAGTATTTTAGTAGTAGTCATTAAATAGCAATGATTTAGTAATAGTATTAGTAATATTAGTAATATGTAATGATCAATTAGTATAGTCATTAATCATAATGTTAGGTGATAGTAATTAGTAATATTCTATGTATAGATCAATGATTATAGTTCATAATATTAGTAATAGTGATTATGAATTCATTCAAAGCAGGACTAATCATGAATCACCAATCACCATCGTGATGATTCATTAATGATTCTTATATATGATTGATATAGGGTAAATTCACGAGTGATAGTTTTGATAGTGAATGATTCACTGGTTGATATATGGTTAATTCACTAGTCATAGTGATATATTGTAAATTCACTAGTCATATATTAATGAATGATTAATGATAGTGAATCAATGATATATGGTTAATAATATATGGTTAATATATGATGAATATGGGTGAAAGCTGATTAATGATTCACTGGTTGATTAGTGGTATGGTTAGTGACTATGATTAATGACTATGATTAGTGATATGATTAGTGATATGGTTGATATATGGAGGATTCACTAGTCATTGTGTTGATATATGGTTTCCTCAATGATATGATTCTTAGTGATAGTGAATTAGCGATTAATGGCTGAGGGGCAATGGTGGCTAAGGACTATTGATTGTAATGGTTAATTAATGATTAATGATAATGAATGATGTCTTAATATGAGATAGTGAAGCTTACATGAGTTAATGATGGTTGATATATACGGGGGTTGGAAGATGAACAGTCCTTTACCATATTGGATACTGACAGCTCGATACCGCCAGTGCACCAAGATTGGGAAACCTGCATCTGTTGGGATCCCATGGCAGCTCAACCAGATGTTCATGTTCAACCACTCCCGCTTCCCTATCGACCATAATCGACGTCACCCTAAGCATTGTTAGCACTACTTTCCATCATGATGAACAATCACCATCAACCATTCCCATTCTCATGTCTCCGTCCGCTGTTGATTATCTTATATTCCTATTCTTGTTGGTTAAGAAAGGTCACGTGAGGAACCACCATCCACCACCTCCGGCCACCATGCTTAGCACTGGCCGCACAGGCGCCGGAACAGAAGGAATTCATGGCGTGCCAAGCTTCAGAGGTGAAGTCAGCAGAGGGCCGTGGCAAGCTTCAGAGGTCCCCAACATGGATAGGTTTTTGGTGCTTGGGGAGTTGGGGGATTCGCAATACGGTAGTTGGTGGTTACAAACTATGGTGATAGTAGTACATCTATGGTGGGTTCTCAAACCCTAGGGAATCCGAAAATCTATTTTGTGGCAATATGTCTATGGTTTGTCTCAGAATATTTTGGGCAACAAATATGGTTTGTCTATATTTGGGTTCCATAATCGATATTCGTCGTTGGCAATCAAGCATCTATTTTGGGGGTCCCCTATTTTGGTCTATTTTGAGAAACAGCCATACATGTTCATATAGATATTTATGTCAATATATTGAGATCCATCTCCTGAGGGAACTGCATGGTCATACCACTGTAACACATCCAACAGCACCCAAACGTCGCCATTGGTGCTGAATGCGCTAGGGGCTGGCACTTGGGTTTTGGACAGACAAATCGCTGAGTGTTTCTCCGAAATGTTGCCATGCGTTGCCATTTCTGTAGTACGCTGGTGTCCGCTACTCAAAGTGAATGGCACCCGGTGGAAAAAATGGCACTCGGCCGCGACCAACTTTACCAGCATATTGGCCATGGAAGGCAACCCACTGATGGTCGAACTGTTAGTACCACTCCTCCTTGGAACTAACTATCAATGACTTCCATCAGCACCTGAAACCCGTTGCCTTGATGCAGGCGTGTGGTGAACCCGATGATGTGCCAGCAGGCTATGACAAGGCCAGGTGCACTGGTTGAATCGTGGATGACTCCGAGGCATTGTTTGCCCTGACCAACTGCTGAAACTATGAACACAACTGCAGTTAAACAGCCCCAATCATGAGTTAAGAATTGGGTGAGAACGCAATCAGCAAAACCAACCAACTAATCAGTTATAGCCAAACAAACTGATCAATTATAGTCAACCAACCAAGGAAATAATTGATTATAGTCAAGCAGATCTTAATTGATCAATTATGGTTAAACAGACCCCGTCTCAACTCAACCAATCGATTAGCAGACCCTGTCTTGGGTTCAGAATTCAATTGCTAGCCAGCTGTTACTTGACTATAGCTGCAATCAACAAGTCAGTATAGATGAATCGGGTTAAGACTTGGATCAAGAAGAACAGAACAGCAAAACCCAAGGGCCCCGACATTGCCTGCGCCAGTTTTTGGGAGAATGGCGATGTGGCATCGGCTACACAGGCGCGTCCGCGCCATGCTGATGGATGCCAAGCCATGGTAAGCCATGGTGGCTCTCGATGGTTCAACCCTGCTTGAGCCAGGCTAAAGCTGGGGTTCAACTGTGGTAAAGCTATGGAAAAGCTAGGGTTGAACCCATTTAGCCGTGATTTAAGTGATGGTAAAGCTATGGTTGATAATAGTTAAGGATGATGAAACCATGGCTTATCACTCAGGATATTTTTGAGCATTGACAATGGTAGTATTTAGCTGGTGCACTGTGATAGGGGGAGATCTTTGTCAGTCAAATGATGCTTCATTATGGTGAATAGCCTCTGGCTGGTGGTTTTGAACATTTTTTATTTTACCAAATCTAAGTATTCACAAAATGGTAGGTTGACAAGCATATTTTTCAATGTGCTTGGTGGTTTCAAACATGTTTATTCTCCCCAGGAATCATCAACAAATGGTTGACCAAGATTTTTCATAAGGCTTGAAGCCACCAATTTGTCAAAGGCTGCACTGCAGCAGTTTCAACGCGAATGACTGCGGCACGGTGAGGATCTGCAGCGATTCACTGCTCTGCGCGGCGGAACTGCCAATCGACTCCGACTCTGAGCGGCTGCGTCGGGGAACCAGGCTGCGGCAGGTCATTGCTCCAAGTTGGTCAATGGAAATGGTGACGAAGCAGCTCAAATACATCAGGTGATAATGAGCCTAATGAGCCATCGAGGTTCACCATTTGATGGCTCACCGTTGCACGTTTATCCACCACCCAGTGTCCATCATTGTTTCATAATCAGTAATGATTAAGCATCATTAAGCAAACCATCATTGACCATCATTGACCATCATGAACCACCATTAGTTAACCATCATTGACCATCATTAATCATCATTAACCACCATTAACAATCATGAATCATCAGTAAGAACTACCAGAATCTGCATACCATCCTCCTGATGCTCATGAGCCGCTTCCCAGGTGCCAATCGAGGCCTGTATGCCCATCATTGCAGATGGCTGTTAGGAACCCAGAACTGCAGCGATTTTTGCGGATGGCTTCTGCTGGCTGGGTTGGTTAATGATGGCTGTCAAAGGTGCTTCATAAGCTGGTTAATGGTGGTTGACAGTGGCTCTTACTGATGATCAATGATGGCAAATGATGGACAGTTGAAGCATCGAATCATCACAAGTCCATCATTTGCCATGAGTAGTTAACAGTGGTGCCATAATCATTATTTTGAACCACAATGGACAATCATAAACCACAGTCGGAACCATGGAAGTTCCGTGCGTGCTTCAGATTTCGCCCAGGCGACATCGATGTCTCAGACTGCCGGGGAGCCCCGTGGAGCAACCAACTCACTGGTTGATGGTGAAATCATTGGCGAATGGTTGGTGATACCTGGTTAGCACTTGCGGTTCGTTGCTTTCGTCAGTGTTTGCTCATGGCTGATGGTCCCCCATAGAAGATGCTTTAGGATGATTATTCTTGGCGATGGTGTTATTTCATGGTTAATGATGATCAAGAATCAGTTAACGTAGAACATGGTCACTTTTGATTCTAACACATTAGTCATGTGGTTTATTGTTTGTGATGAAGAGACTTCAATTGTCAACGACAGCTTTCATTGTGAAGCATCGTCAACAACAATAGCCATGGTCAGCGCTGTTATTTCATGGTTAGCGTTGGACAGACAGCCATTCAGCGAGGTCGCACGGCCATTGTTCTGAGGTCGGAGTGTGAAAGGTGGCGAAAGTTGCGAGATCAAATGCAAGGCACCGCCTTCGGCACACATCGTTGCGAGCTGTAACCCTGTGGTTGGTGATGGTTTAGGGTTAGTTTATGGTGGGTTTCTGCTTGGTTTCTGATCAGTTTCTGCTTGGTTTCTGATCGGGTTTTGCTTGGTTTATCGTTGGATCTTGATGGTTGATGCCTCTTTGTGAAAGGTTGATGGCCGTTGACGATGTTCTATTAATGGTCAATGATGATGTAAAATGACTTAGTTGATGGTTCACCATTATTTCTTGACAGTTCATAGTGCTTGATGAGATGGTTGACGAATACTGATGGGCAGTCCAAAAAGATCGGGCTTCATGCGCGAAAAACTGAGTCGCTTCCCTGCTTATCACCCAGCTCATCAACCATCCTTACCAGCTTCACCATCCGAAACCATCATCAAACACCTCATGAGCTACTAACCAGCTCATTTCACCAGCTCATCATTTCACCAGCTCATCAACCATCCTGAACCAACAGAATCACCAGCTGATGCTTCTCATCAGCACCAGCCCACCTGGCTGCAGGATCCCTACACGGGTGCTTCGACGTATGGCACCTGCCCCGAGGGCAACATCAACACGTCGCAAGTGCTCAGCTGGACGCGACCCAACTGCGAGTTGACCAACTGCCGGGGGAGCCCAGGGGGAGGAGCCCAGCGGGGCCAGGGACCTGGCTGTGGGAAGGTGGAGGATCTGATGGGTAGGTGGCATTAAGCCCAGCATTGACCCACCAAAGATGAACGTTGGATGGTTTGGTAGGTGATGGATATCTAAAGGTTGTCAAGTTGATTCATGGTGATTTGATTAATGATTGAATATGATTTCAATTTGAAGTTGATCATTAATCAAAATCACGACCATGAATTCAATATAAGATCTCGATATGATTTGTATTCATCACGTGATGAATCTGCTCCAAAAAACCATGAATTCACTCAAATCCTCAAATCAAACCAAGGCTAAGGCGGGAAGTACTTCCCTTGGATGAAGTTTGGGTCTGCGATTTCCGATTCGTTCAGCTTCAGGTCCTCAAGGCTTGGTCGTCAAAGACGGATACGTCAAGGCCCAGTGGAAGGGCAGCGGGATGCAGCGGGATGCAGAGGATGGTGTTGGGTCCTGTGGGTGTCCTGTGGGGCTCGAGTTCCACGTGGAAAATCGGTAAATCGATGTTGAAAAACGGGGAAGATGCCAAGATGACGCCAAGATCACCAGCCATTTTCGAGCTGTTTCCTCCGATGGGTAGCTGTTTCATGCTTCCATTTTCCCCAGCGTTCCGAGCTTGGAAGCACCCAGGACAGCATCCTGGGATGGATTTGCGGGGAGCCCCGGAGTTGCAGTTCATCCCCACAGGGTAACGATGTTGGAACTCGTCTCCACCGATCTTCAGGTGCCAATGGCTACAAAGGCGTTGCTTCGGTGAACTGTTCCATCAATGCAGCGTGCAAGGCGCAGTTCGCCGTCGTCAAACGGTTTTCTTTCCACAGCTTCGCCATGGCAACAGAATGCGACATCGCATCATCTTGCAATGGATTTTGTGTTCAGAATCTTCATCTTGATCGGTTGTCTATGATGAACACAATATTACATTGATGATCTTTATTTTGTATGATCAATCTTTGCACAACTAATCTCTGTACTTTTGTATTCAGAATGATTGCTTCTGAGTTGCCAGGCCCAGTGTAAATACGGCGGCTGTCATCCCATTGAAGTTTGCACTGGCCTCAGGAACCAGTTGGAAACTTGGAAAACTCAAAGCTCGATATGTGATGTTTATGCGAATGGGGGGTTCTTAGAAGAAGGAACCCCCTAAAATGGTTGGTTTACTACTACCGGTGACTAATCTTGGATGATTTAGAGGTACCCCCGTTTGGAGAAACACCCCTAATGGTAGATGCATGTTAGTGACCCCTTTAGATTTACTGGTAAATTCACCGCCACTTGGATTCAACTGATGGTGGTTGAGTGACTGCTGGATCTACCGTTGCCAACATTTGAAACGTGAGAGGACCGCATGTCACGTCGCGCTGGGGGCACCTGACCTGCGTTGGCAGCTAGATCATCCAGTTGCAGTTGCCATAACTTTATCGAGCATAGGAATGGTATGATCATGATACTGATTGATAGTGCATGATTTCAAAAGATCTTGGTTATTTTTTGATATTTGTTGTCAGTGATAGCAATGGTATGTCAGGACATAATGACTCACACGGAAATCGCGATGCATCTCGGGTTCATCCGATGGCACTGAGGGGCCCCCCCTGCCACTGATGGTTGCCGCTACAACATGACAGACTGCGATGGAATTCTGCCGGAGATCCAGTTACCGCATTGGTGACACACTGATGACACACTGATGACACAGGGAGATCACCGACAGACATGTTTTTCCAATGGTGGGAAGAGAGATGTGGTTGTACCCATGTGGCCCATGTGGCTGCCTCTATCATCAAAGAACTGCTCAAACCATCATTAGAGTGCTTCCCGTAGCTTCGCATTTTTTCACCGCTCAAGTTCTCAACTTTGAGGGAAGAAGATTGCCATGTTGGACTCCAGTCTATCAACAGCAGTATTGCAAGAGCGCCCGAGATGACTTCATCGAGGGAACGGGACATGGGACACTGACCAACCACATCCTGCACTGAATAGTTAAATATGATGACCAACCATGAACCACCAGTTTCACTATCATTCACCATCAGAAACCATCATTTCATCATCATTAACCATCACTAACCACCACAAACCATCATTAGTTAACCCCCACAAACCATCATGTCACCATCATCAACTATCATACAGTTTCACCATCATCACCGGCCATTCAAGCACGCGCAATAGCCATCATGAACGAAAAAACCCCTCACCAACGCCCGGCTCCGAGGCCTGACCGAACTTGCCAAGTGAGCTGTGTCGGACGCACTCAGCGTGTGAACCGTGGGAGACGGGTCATTCACGGTGTAGCGGTGGTTGCAACCAGGAGTTTATGGGTGGTTCATATGCAGGTCTATGGTGGTTTCTGATTGCTTACTAAGCAGGTGATAATGATTAATAGTGGTTCTAGCACTTAATAAGCTGGCTTATAGTGGTTATAACGATTGACAACGATTATTATTATACGAATTTGTCAATATAACCAGTGGCGAATAAAGGTGGTTATCCATTAATGATGGTGCCTACTAAGAATTTATTCGGCTATATCATCCATAGATGGATTATGTAAGGACTAATTTTCATGGGCGTAGATGTAGGTAGCATCATGAATATAGGTTCAAACAAGTGCTTCCAGGCTTCCAGCAAGCTGAGCGAATCAATTTGGAGGTTTTCACGTGACATGCTTTCCCAATCTCCGAATCGAAAACGGTGCATCAACCCATCAACGATTCAAATAACCAAAGAAAAAAACTATTTGCCACAGGTCATCATCATTAATTTGTTAAACCAATCTGATTTCAGGGCGATTTCAGATCATTTTCCACCACAAATCCACCTTTTCAGCACACTTTTCGTCACATCTTCCCCCCAAAAGATTCCGCCCATCGCTGCGTGGTCGTCTGAGATGCCTCCCTACTTCGGCGAAGCCACCAGTGCCACATGTCGCGCCACGGCGCCGCCGGTGAATCTGCCGGGAGCTCGGGAAGGTCACCATGGGGAGCCACCAATGAGCCCATGGTTTTTCACCACCAAAAATGGGCATCAATCAGTGGTTGGTTGTTGGTTGATGATGGTTGGTGAGTAATCATGGGTAAGCCCATGATGGTTGATGATTTTTGGTGGTTGGCTTTTTCAACAAAAAATGATGGTTCATCATGTTTAAATGATGGTTTTCAACTTCAAAGTGTTTCATGGTTTGAATTAATGATGGTTGGTAACGTGTTGGTGTTAATTATCAACATCATGGTGGTGGTGAGTAATGATGGTTGGTTGATAATTCATGGTGGTGAGTAAGGATGAACCACCATGATGGTGATTTTTGGTGATTAAATCATGGATGATGGGTGAATCTGGTTTGTTGATGACGAATGATTGCTGGTCAGTACTGATGGTTAACCGCCATGGCAGTTGGTGGTATGTTTGGCAATAATGGTTGATTGCCGATTCATGTTTGTTGATGAATGAGTGAATCTGTTGGTGCTTCGTTGATGCAAGCCAAGTGGTGAAACATAATGGTCATCAATGACCTGAAGCTTGACCATTCTGTTGTGAGTTGGCAAAGGTTTGTGCTTAACATTTCCTACCGTTCAGCATCATGATGAAGGTTACCATTTACTACCGTTTAGCACAAGTTGCTGATGAACTCACACTTAACCCAAGTGGATCCATTTTCGTGATCTCTGTCCACCATTGGTGACCCCAAACTAAGCCCTTAACTGAATTGGACCCATGTTCTTGACCTTTGATCAACCACTAAGATCCACCTACCATTGGATCCAGGTTAAACACCATTACCCCCTAGGTTAGACCCTTCACACAGGTCCCCGCCTAAGGACCAGCACTAGCCCACCCGAGTTGGATTGGACTCCGCCCAACTGCCAATGTCCAGACCTCAACGATCTCACCCTGCGCATTGCTTAGGGAGACATCTCATGGCCCGCAGCTGATCCAATGATAGATCTACCTCAATGAATTCACGTGAGCTATCCTGAACCCTGTGAGAGTTTAGCTCGCTGATTGGCCAGCTTGCAGCTTCACAACTTGGCATGAAGAACTATCGCCAACCTTTGTGAACTTCAATCGATGTTGAATGGATTTTTTCATCGCCACCAACTTCACACCTTGCATGATGAACCCATGACCCATAAACGAGTTGAACCTGCCCTCGGCGGCCAATGACCAGGGTCCCAGCCGTCGATCATCCAGTTTTTGCATATCAAGCAGCAGCGAACGCGCCCATCACTACGCATCAACCATGATCAAGACCCATCAAGACCCATCAAGACCCTTCATCAAGACTTGACCAAAAATCGCTTATCAACCACCAGTTGCTCATCATTCACTTCTCATTCACCACAAATCAGTTGTCAACCATCATCAACCATCATCAACCATCATCAACCATCATCAACCACCAATCAACCACCAATCAATCACCATCAACTTTGGCAGGTCCAGAAGCTTCACCCACGCCCGGGTGCACCAAGGGGAGGGGGCGGTTCGCGAACGGACGTGAAACGGTTGGCGCGATTGTTTGTCTTGTTTCTGACTGCTTAGTCAGATGCAACTCGGTGGAATTTGACAGTCGCAGCGACTTCAAAATATCATGGCTTTTGTTGCACAATTTGCGTGGCAGAATCGCAAGTACCAATCATTTTTGCCTCATTTTAGTGCCTTCAAAATGCAGAAGGCATTCAACCTTTGATGACCAAAGACACATGACCAAATCTGGCATGTTTTTTTGATTCCTCAACACTTTTGAATATTGGACACTGCCTGAGAAGCAGATATCCTTCATAAGTTTGATGTTCTTGTGAACCCACTTCGCCACAGTACACATACACCAGTGAATCGGTCCTCGCCATGGGCAGATGCCTCAGTTGGATGGCGATCGGATTGGCAGACGCAGCATGGCTTTCGTGGAGAAAGCCCAGCTCTACGTTGCAGTGCTTCAGTGGGTAAGAGGTAATGATAGTGAGAGGCAAAGTTTGGTGTCACAATTTGGCGAGATTGGCCAATGGGATGTCTCGCGAACCCTGGATGCATCAGTGAACTTATTTCGGCCCTCGCATTACGCAATGTGTTTCAGGTGATGGTTTGAAAATGTTTGAATGTTTTTTGGAACGATGAAAAGATGATTTATTTTGTTCGTTCCGAGCCTCCAGCGTCCCATGGCCAAGGGTTTATTGATTGCACGGCTTGCTGTGGATGCTATACTTTGGATTCTTTTTTTTGGAGCCTCCTTTTTGCTCAGTACAAAGATGAAATTTCACCAAGCCACTGACCGCCTCTTTCGCTATCCAAGGAGTTCAGGACATGAGTTATTTGTTCGCTGGAGCCACGTATTTCAATGAAGACATCAGTCAATGGAACACGTCTGCTGTTACCAACATGTGTGGCACGGATTTGTTTAATCTGAAGTTTTTCCTTGGTTTCTTTTTCCACTCAGCGGGATTCATTTCCAGCAGATGCCTTTCGTTGTTATCAGTATCAACTACTTAAGGTCGAATGTTCGTTGGACTTCCAGTTTTCAACCAACCCATTGGACAGTGGGACACCTCCGCGGTCATAGACATGACTGGGATGTTTGAGGGTGCTGGCAACTTCAATCAGCCACTTTCGACTTGGAACACCTCTGCAGTCCGCTACATGAGTGGCATGTTTAATGGAGCTTTGTCTTTCAATCAGGACATTGGTACATGGGACACGTCGGCAGTACAGGATGTGAGCTACATGTTCTATGGGGCGATTTCCTTCAATCAGCCAGTTGGTGCTTGGAATATGTCATCAGTAAAGTTCATGGGAATGATGTTTGACCATGCCATTTCCTTCAACCAACCAATTGGAGACTGGGACACTTCAGCTGTTGAAGACATGCGTGGGATGTTCAACTACGCGACATCTTTCGATCAGCCGATCGGTCGCTGGAACACTTCATCTGTCAGGAACATGACTGCCATGTTCCATACTGCTACGACGTTCAACCAGGCTGTAGGTGCTTGGGATACCTCAAAGGTTGTCGGCATGGCAAAGGTGTTCCTGAAAGCATCTCACTTCAACCAGCCAATCGGAACATGGGACACATCATCTGCAGTAAATATGTCTGGCATGTTCAATCGCGCGAGTTCTTTCAACCAGCCCATTGGTGCTTGGGACGTGTCCTCGGTCAAAAACATGGGGGAAATGTTCGCCTTTGCGACCTCCTTCAACCAGCCCATAGGTGATTGGGACACGTCATCAGTTGAGGACATGAGGCACATGTTTGAGGGCGCCGAGTCCTTCAACCAACCCTTGGGCTTTTGGAATACATCAAGCGTCAAGATCCTGTCTCGGATGTTTGAAATGGCTACATCGTTCAACCAGCCAGTGGGCAGCTGGGATCTCTCTGGCCTTTCAGAGGATGAAGATGGATATTATGACCCCCGAAAAACCTTGGTTGGAGGGACTGGATCATTTTTTTCATCGTTTTCTCCCTGCATTCGCTCCTCCTTGTACCGATCCTTTAACTTATCCTTCAATGCGGCTGGATGGCACCATTACCAATGCCCCGAGTGCACAACCCGTCGATGTCCACATAGCTCATTGGCTTGTATTGGCGGCACTTGCGCTCCAGTGAACTCTGGTTATGTCGAGGTTTGGACGGCGAACTTACCTTCAAAGTGCACTTCCACATCTTCTGGATTTGTGGCTGGCTTCCGCCAATGCGCCGAAGCCTGTTCGGAGTCGACTGCATACACCGCATTCGCCTGGCAGAAAACCACAGGGAGCTGCGAGCTTTTGGCTTGTGACCTGTCTCAGCTGCAGATGGATTCCTCGACATCCGCAGTAAAGCTCTTTCTGAAGCAAAGCTGTGGGAGTTTTACTTGTCCGCCATTGACTAACAACACGTTGGTTCCCAAGTTTGCTGCCATCTCAGCAGCCTCTTGCTGTACTTGCTCTGGTGGGAATATGGTGGCCAACATGGACAGTCAGGACTTTCAGTGCGTGAGGTGCCCCGCGGGGACAGCACCCAACGGCAACCAGACGCTGTGTGTTGCCTGCGGGGCTGGGACGTATTCGCTGAGCGGGTCTTCGTCGTGTGAGACATGCCCAACTGGTTTCATCGTCTCGAACCGCACCCGTTGTGAGGCTTGCCCGCCAGGAATCTCGACCTGTCCAGGTTGGGGTTTTCAGTGGAGCAAAGCATCAAATCTACTGGCTTTACCATTCCTAGGGGAAAACCACCAGTGACTTAAATACTTTGAAGATCTTTGAAAGGCATTTTTGGTCAGACCCAAGAATCCGAGGAACTCATTCGTTTCAATCCGAGACTTGTGAGACCTGTTCCTTCCCGATGGTACTTTACGAGGACGGCTGCATTTGGTGGCACATACCACTTATTGCTTTCGGCTGTGTGCTTGTGGCAGTGTGCATTCGGACAATGGCTGGAGGCTGGCGTAAACGCAGTGTGAAGAAGAAGATGAAAAAGCAGGCAGCAATGGGTCTGGCTGGAGCAATTTTATACGAACGGCATCTGGAGACTGCGGGATTCAAATGCATTGATCATCGTTCAACTTGATCTTGAAACCTTGGAACCAACCCTGGAATCCTGGATCCTGGAACCTTGACGGCAACCATACACCCCATAACCTTTCAACTATGCAGCTTGGCTCTTTGTAACGCTAGAAACTTGGATCGCCTCTGACCTTGACACGAATTTGACACCCAAACACCCTGCTGCGATCACGAAACCCTCGAATCCGATGGCCGAACCAGTCTCGGAACTGGGTGGTGACCTGGAAGACTGGAACCTTGCGACCCTGGAGAACCTTGGAATCCTGTAACCGTTGAAACATTCTCCCAGAACAAGGACAACGGTCATGACGCTAGGGGAGAGAGAGAGAGAGAGATGGATGTAGAAAGAGAACAAAAAAGAAAGAAAGACCAAGAAAACGACGGACAAAGGAAAAGACAAGAAAAGAAAGAAAGAGAGAGAGAGAGAGAGAGAGATAGAATAAAGAAAGAAAGAGAGAAAAAGAGCGAGAAAGCGAAAGAAATAGAATGCAGACACAAAGAGAGAAAATGAGAGAAAGAGAGAAAAAGATGGAAGAAAGGAAAAAGGAAATGAGTAAAGAAGAAAAGCAAGTTTTCAACCATGCAAAGTCCATGCAAACTTGGTTTGACGCTATGCGACCCCTCAAACCCCGCAACCTTACCACCATACAACCCTGGAGCCATCCATACAACCTTGGCACCCTGGACTCGTGAAACCCTGGAGCCACAACCTTGGAATCCTCGAATCCTGGAACCTTCAAATCTTCCAGCCACGCAACCGTTTGATTTCCTTTTTGAACCATGCAAGCTTGGCGCTGACGGATATACACCTCGAACCTGCTGCAACTCTGACATCCAGGAATTTGAAAGCCTCTAACTCTGGAACCACGCAATCATCGAATCATGCAACATGGAAGCCTGGAGCCCTAAAACTCTGGAATTCTTGGGTTGCTTAGTGGGATGATGTGTTGGAAACTGATGTTGTTCTGCCACACACGCGACTTCACAGCAGCTTTCAGTGTCAAACCTGCCCAGCATAGCCCCTGAGGCCGCTATTCGGACAGCTCTGGCTGAGCTCGAGAAGGAGCTGTGGGAGGAGACGGAGGAGACAGAGAGCAAACACACTGCGGTGTTGCAAGGTGCTTGTGGGCCACGCAGTTTTACCAACCAATTTTTTGTGGGGATAAGCAGCCCGCAATAATAGGGAAGACAATGGTTAATGATAGGGCAACCAGGGGTACAGGATTTTGACCCAATGCCAGGTCTCGGTTTGAGCTCTCACGAGGTGGCAGAGGAAATGCGTTTGATCCGTGCGCGTCAAAGTTCTGAGTCGGGCGTTGGGATGCGTTATTTGCTATCGCCCGACTTCTCAACTCTGGCACGGACGCGCACACAAGAGCAAGACCCGACGTTCAACTCCATGAAACCAGCGTTTCTGAAGAGCTGCACTTAGAAAGTTGTTGTTTCTTGTTGAAGTTTTTTATATTAAGTATAATTATGTCCTTTTCGCCAACAAGAAGTGCTGCTATTTTTTGAGTGATGATTTTCGCTTTGAAAGAGCTGATCAAAAACCAGCATCAATCCTTCGTCAAATGGATCCTACTGCTCCCTGAAACTGTCGAGATGTGTTATTCGATAGAACGCCGGCAGCACCCTGAACAGCATCCTGGGCCGAAACAGGTCCTTCTTTTAAGGATAAGAATCTGTGAAAATTCCTTAATCAGATCACCCAAGCAAACACCCAGATCGCAAATAAGAGAAGAATTTGCAATTATTCTTAGGGGTTGGTCTCTCTTGGGTGCCAAAACCTGAGGTTTTGGCTGTGTGAGAACCCTTTGGGAAAGGACGTCATATGCCCTCGCGATGGCAAGGCAGGCTGCTCATTGGTGGATTGGATTCCTCGATCATTTCGCCAACAAGCCAGCCATTTTATGTCATGGACATGGGCATACCATTTGAGCCAAGTACAGGGAGCGTTGGAGATGTGGCTTGCAAGCAATCCAGATCTCGATGCACGGCAGGTGTTCTTCTTCATGTGTTTTTTCACCAACAACCAGTTTAGGATTCTTGTGGAGGGTTCAGCAGCTGGTACTGACGATTTGGAAACAACCTTTCGAACAAACTTGACTCGAATTGGTAAGATGGTGGCTCTGTTGGACCACTGGCACGAACCACGTTACCTGACTCGCGTGTGGACGATCTACGAACAGTTCGTGGCCTGCTCGTTGACGGTTCCCGTGGTTTTTGTCATGCCGGAGTCTTCCCAAAACTCCTTGAAGGCTCAAATCTGTCGAGGAGAAGTTGGAATCAGTTACGTCACGGACAGCCTAAGTCAAGTCGATTCAGCAAAGGCCCAGGCCTTTTACAAATCGGATGAAGACAAGGTGAAGGATGCGATTCGTCAGGGTGTTGGCTTTGATGCAGTGAACAAACACGTGACACGGGTCATGGCGCAATGGATTGGAGGTGTGGTGCAAGACCAGTTTCAGCGCTTGATCGATGAGCGTGCTGGACAACCGGTCTAATGGCGAAACAACGCCGCACCCAAGACCATCTGACATATTTATCTATGTGACCAAAATCTGACCCGCTTCAGGAAGATTTTGACCTTTCCTAAGACGAAGGATAGCATAGCCAAGGATATTTTGGCCGCAATTCACAAAAGATGAATGCCTTCAACGCCTTCTTTGGCGGCATGAGCTGCACCAGTTTTGGGTCATAGAACCATATGTGAAGACGTAAGTAGAATGACAATATTGTATGAAGATTCAGCCACATTGAGACAACCAGATTGCAAAGGGTAGACCCATGCTGATGCGATGATCCTGTTTTGATGTGGTCGGCAGCACGAAGATTGTCGGGAAACCAAAGCATGTCTAGCATGCAGGAGCTTTCAGCATTAGAACCAAAAGTGTTCAGCAAAAGGAGACGAATGGGCAGTCATCAGCACCGGTCAGCCATGTATTGCCCACCAAAGCCTTGGCAAAACTTGTTGACAGGCGAAGCGGTTCATTTCATGTGCACTTCATGTCACTTGAGAAGTCCAGCGTTGATAAATCAGGAGCAGGTTTGTCAAGAAAGTACCGCGTGCGGGCTGCATGTCGCACCATTGGTCAGCAATCATTTGACATATCTGCCCACTATTTGACCCAGCCAGGAAGATGTGACGGTTGATGATTGCTAATACCAATGCAAGCAACAAGATTGTTGATGGCATGTAGAGATGAAATGTTTATGATAGTATTATGGTATAGTCGGTATAGTAGTCGAGGATGGCACAACAATGGTGAGCAATGTCGGCCATCAACACCAAAAAAGATCCATCATTGTAGCCAGTGCATTAACTAACCATTGGAGTCTCAGGCCGTGTTGACGCCGCGTTCTGATGATTGACCCAACTTGTTGGGAAATGAAAAAAACGAAGTAGGCTACCACCCTTCATACGTTGATGTGGGATCAACTCTAGATGCTGTCAAAGATGCTAATCCACAATTCTGTCGTACTTGTTGCCCCCCCGGCGCTGCTGTTGAAATGTTCGCAAGTAGAAAGCCCACTCATATGTTGACACACCTTGACTTGTCATGATGCCGATAGTTTGATTGCGCCAACATTTGACATAAGCTGTTCATTGCACCAACAGTTTGTTCTGCTGATTTTCCCGTCGCGCGTCGACAGGTACGAGAGGGTCATCGATGCACCGGAGACCTGGCAGTGCGCAGAAGGCTACGGCGGATCCGCAGCGACCTGAGACGCAGCCTGGTGATCGAAGGCGCATCGATACGTCCAGCGTCCATAGCCGTTCGGAGGGAAACTCATCAAAAGCTTTTCTTACTTTATTTAAAATCATTTACTTGGCAAACTCTGGCTATGAAGTGATCTTGTGGCACATGGTTCTGTTGATCAAGTGATCACGAAACATGTCTTGGGGGAATCCGAATGGTGGTTTCTTGGTGCCGCCAATCCATTGCTGAGGCCTTGAAGCGCTGCCAGCGACCTGTGTCTGGTTCCGGCATGTTGTGCTGCGCTCGCACTGCTGGGTGGCACATGGTGGCACATGGGTTGCTTGGTCGTTGGTTGGGTTGCTTGGCATGGCCAGTTGATTGCTATCCTTGGTACCATGGTTGTAGCCCTTGGATACCATTGGTTGCCACTGGTTGCTTCATGGCGGTTGCTTGACATCGCTACATCACCATGGGTCAATCACCATGGCGCCAGGGAATGCCTGGATGCTCCTGAGCTTTGGGGATGTTTGCCACTGCAATCCTGTGTGCCGCCCACCAGTGCCTGGGCAGGAGCTGGTCAAACTCATCGAGAGGATCAACTCATTGATGCATTTCTTGATTTTCTTTAAGAATGAGTTGAATCATTCTGATCTCCAAATCATCATGAACCTGGTGAAGCAACTCCTTAAGCAATTCATCAACCATCAAAACCCACCATCAAACCCACCAGTCTCAAGCACCGTCTGATCCAGCATTTATCAGCGCCCATTCGTTGAGGCACCGCGCGCTGTCCAGCCTTGGATCTCTCCAACTGCTCCGAGGCAGCTCGCCCATGACGCTCAAATTTAGGATTGCCAACAGTCAACCAATAATGTTCAATGATGATGTAGCTAGTTATGTTGCAAGGGTTTCATACGGGCTACAACCCCTTTAATCAGTGGTTAATCAGAATGATTTCCTTGACATTATTGTGCGATATTATGATTGGTTGACTATTGGCAACTAGACTAGACCACGATTCATAGACCTACAGTCGGATTAGGACAACCAACCACTATGTGTGGCCTGAGTAGTTTATTGGCTTTCTTGAAACTGCAATAATTTCCCATTTCCCGTGACCGTGATCTTCAATAATTCGCAGTCCAGATGATTAACTTGATGACGAGCATTTCTGATAGACCATCTATCTTGAACAGCAGATCTCAATAGACCATCAATATCCAATCTAATGTATCAGATAGACCATACAGCTAAGGTATCCTTATGCGATCAGATCTCAACACATCGACGGAGAGCATCCGGATCAGCTGTCGCCACAGGTTCCGCCAGGGGAGACCTGTGAGGTGGGCACAGCAACAGTGGTCGCTGTCGTGCTGTGTAGCCACGACCATCAGACGGATCCTTAGCAGATTGATACAAAACGCGCCTAGGAAACCCACCCATGAGCCATCAACTGATCGCAGTTCATCACTCAACTAACCACATTTCATCAATCAGCTGGACTTGGCCAAGTTCAACTTGTCTGACACAAGCAGGTTCTGTGTTTGCCACCCTTCATCGGAAATCCAAGTCGGAACCTCAGCCCGAAATCAACCACTGTGGAAGCCACTGTGACTGTTGCGGTGGATGCTTCGTTTGAACATGGTTGAAGACCTGCAGTTGGGCTGGTAGCAGTGGTAGTTGGTAGATGTTGGTAGTTGATCCAGGTTGATCCTTTGATCTAAGTGGTCATCCGGTGATCGTGGCCAGACTGGTGCGACAGGCATCGGGTCGTGTCCAGACGAGAACCTGATCCCGAACCAGGAATTGACGTCGGGGGCACAGCGAAGCTGCAGCAGAGCTGTCATTTGTGTCTCAGTGGGTGAGTCGACAGGTTCGAAATCAGGACTGCAGATTGAGGTTCGAATTTTTTGGGAGAGAAAATGCCTGTGTCAAACCCCGAAGTCACCCCAGTTTGATGGTCAATGTTCATCTTGGAAAGCCACTTGTAAGTTCGAGGCAAGACCATAGCTATCGACAAACCCAATGTCGAAAAATATTGAACATTTGCCATGCCCCAACCAAATTGACGCATGAAAATGGAAATGTTGGAAAACAAACAAAAACCCATAGCAGCTGTGGTTCTGCACTAAGGATGCCCATGCAACCCTGCGTGCTGGGTTGTCATCAGCTCAGTTTCAGCGAAGCTGGATGCGTTGCTGTTTGTCAACGTTGCAAGTGATCGATACTTTTAGCTACATATTCATGCACATCAGTGTAGCAGCTTAAGAGACCTGAAATCCAGCTACATCTATATCTCTGGCAGTGATTTGTGAAGAGGGAAATCCAGGACCAGGATGTTGACACCTGCAACGGTTTGGTACGCTGTGTAAGGTGAAGACCCTCCGGTGCACCCTGGATATCAGAAGGATGGAGAAGGCTGGCAAAATGACACGAGTCTTAGGTATTGATGTAATCATGAGACTTGAATCTGAATCATCAATTTCCAACTAACTACAACAATGGATAACTTTGGCCACTAGCAACAATTGTGGTTGAGTGAGTTACTCAATGTGAAGCTTAATCATTACACAAAGATAGTTGAGGTACTTAATCATCAGCCTGGCATCATCGGCCAATGGTTCTGCTGTTGTAGCGGAAAGTCTCTGGAGAACTTCCGGATGTGCCGGCCTGCTGAAGGCTGGCGGTGTGATACAGAGACTCATCGATTTGTGATGTTTGTACAAGGTTGGCATTGATCAATGTGGTTGACGTGATTCTGAATTTACTTCATGGATCCTCAACCATAACTCAACGGTGCCGTCGTTAATGCATCCCAAGCGTGACTAAATTGATAGCGACTTATTCATGCTGCATAATGGCAACACGGTGGACCCATGACTATTCATGTCAACCAATATCTCGTCAAATCATTTGCAATTCCTATTCTTTTGATGATTGGGTCATATGTAGTCAGAATACCATCGTAAATAGCTAGACAATAAGACATTACTTAACCATGATGGTTAACCATTACTTAACCGCATTAGTCAACCAGAAGTCATGTTGATCTGATAGGAATCAGTTGATCCACTGTGACCCGTAGGGATCCTCCATGGGTCCACGGGTCCAGTCACGAATCGCAGGATCGCTTCATGGGCACCGCGAACGTCTTCTGCGAGCTGCGATGCCCAGCGACAGGGGGGATCCACGAGCAGCTGTGGGTGGCACTGTAGATGGGGCTTGGTGCAGCTGTGGATGGAGGGATAGATAGATAGGTGGATGGGATTGGATCTGTAAATTTTATGATCAACAGTCAACATAGGTCAATTTTTTGCATACTTATTAAGCAGGATCCACAAAAATCACTAGGACCAGGCATCATCGATCGGTACCAATCCTTACGTGCCCAGGTTGGATGAAAACTGTGGCTCCATCAAGAAATTCGAGGGCTGCATTCCTGTGACAAGGTGCGAACCAATGGGCCACGTGGATCTGCACTGCGTCTGTCGATCCACTTGAGATGGTGAATGAATTTCCAGAACGGTCGCAGTAAACACCTGTTCTCACGACGGATTTTCCTTTCTGAGTCACAGTCTTGCAGACATTGATTTGACTACCAACTAGTTGGCCATCAATTCACCCAGCGTTCTAAACTAGTTTGCATCACCCAACTATTCATCTGAACGACGATGTTCCAACTGATTCAGAACCGTTCAGAACACTGAGTTGTGTCCATGGATTTATCAACCGAGCTCCGCGACAGGCCCTGCCTTGCGCCTCCTTTGGACCTCTGCAAGTACAATGTCCCTTGGCGAACATCAGCGAACGGTCCATGGAACATGAGCGAATGGCCATCAATCATCAGCTAAACGATTGCTATAATGTGTGAAGCATCAAGTGTGAAGTACCATCCAGACTTCAGTTCATCTTATTCATCAAGTACCATTTATCAAGTTTAACCCATCATGAACCATTCTTCAATATCATTGGCCACTGCTGGAGGAAGTGATAGAAATTCAATTTGTAGTCATCATTACCCATCAACCATCCTTCACGACTGCTAAGCATCATGAACCACCAGTTTCACCACCATCAACCACCACCATCAACCACCACCACTACCCATTGCATCCTGAACCAACAGCCTTCCACCACGGCGCCTTCTGAGGTCTCGGACTGCCTTCGCGTGTCACCTGGTGGCAGCTGTTTGATCAGCTGCGCTGGGAACTATTCGGGGCAGTCAGCAGCTCAGTCAATGGAATCTGATGGTGAGATGAGATGAGATGAGATGGAGTTTGAATCAGTGATGATCATGATGAGATGAGATGGAAGTGGATGAGATGCTGATAAGTGATGGTTGATGATGGTCAGATAAGTGATGGTTGAATCTGATCATGATGGTGATTTACACATCTAAAAAACCTGATCATGATGGTGATGATGCTGAGGATGATGACGACATGGAATCTGTTGAGATGATTAGTCATGGTTGATGCTGGTTCTTGCACCTCAAGGTCCGTCGAGGCCACGTGTCCTGTAGGCCTTCTGCAGCTGCCAGATGAAGAACGCTTCAAGTGCAGAAAGTGTTTCCAACGACTTTCAACGCTCACACGAAGCAATTGAAGCAGTGAGTTTCAGTTGATCCACAATTGTTCTGCCAAAGTTGGCCATTCAGTTGATTGATCTAGCCATCATTTTGTGGATCATTTTCTATGTGGGAAGTGCAAAAACCAATGGACGAACCAATGGACACATTGATTCGCTGATTTGCGGGAAGGCAATGTTCGAGACAACGGCCTTGATTTCAAATTGCCGCGCTGCGTAGCAGAGGACAGCAACCCTTGTGTCCACCTGGATGGTTTTCGACCTACTAGCAGCTAGTAATATCAACCATTGATTATATGAACGTAGGATTTATGAATGCTCAATACCACAAGTGTATCGTATCGATGCATGGCTTAATCCAACCATCACACATGTGGCAATTGCTAAACACCTTCACCATTTCCTGGTGCCACAACTGGTAATATGCAGCCAATTCATAGCTTGGAAACCTTGGTTCCCACGAGTTCGATCTCATGACAGTGGCACAACTGCTGAAGGACTTGGACTGTCCGTTGCCTGAAGTCCTACCCGAAGGTGGGAAGCCGCCCCTACTGATCCTCAACCGTGCCGTGCTTCGGCGCTGACAGGCTACAAGCTGCACGACAACGGGAGAGATGTCATTTGCGAAGATGACTGGGTGGGCCATGTCCTGAGAAATCAGAAGATGAGGTGTTGGATGGTTTAGTCTGTTTTAGGGATGTCCTTCTACTTTATGGCTGTCCATATTGCCTCTTGTTCTGGATTTTTCTACCTTTGTTTGTTTCTTGAAGGAGGCAAATGGCATCAGGTGTTCATGGCAGTTTTTGGGGGGGTGTTCTGCTTGTGCGCTGAATTTGCCAAAGCGGATCCATTGCATCACGGAAGATACGGAGATGCACATCTTACCACACCGTGTCTTCGACATCTGAGGTTCCTTCGTGTCATTCCGATGTGAGCACGATGCAGCATGCAACAAGGCGGACACTTTCACTCAGCTTCCAGGGGCCCTAGTGGATCATGGTTACCTGTGAGATTCTATTGCCTGGTCACCAACAATAGCAATCTCTGGTAGCCTTGGCCGATCAGCCACTATTGTCGTTGGTTCATGGTTTGGATAATCAAAGAATTGGCTCATGATCAAACTTATTAGCTGAATTCTTGGGAAATTACTTCACATAGGAAATGCAAACGTCAACCATCAGGATCGAAGCCATCCTCAGCTGGGAAACTGCTGCAGCATTGTTCGAAGTTGTTACCTCTCATCAGGTATGATGAACCATCACCATCATATAGGTTCAGGCTATTCTCATAGTGGATACCCTTCGAAATCTAACAAATGGAGAGTTCATCAAGTATAGTAATCACCAGCTGCACAGTTGTTACCTCAGTTGAGCAACTCAGCAACGACCAAGCAGCTGGTGGTTCCCTGCCGTGGTAGCCGGTGCTTCCCAACGTGTACGTTGCGGCCAGGTGCTGCAGCTCACGGGTTGCGTCAAACCCGTGAAGTGTTCGCCGTTGAAAATCGAGCCCTGCGAACGAGACAACCTCGTCACCAGCACCCAGAGATGGGAAGGGTCCTGGGGGAGCCAGGTAGGGGTCTAACTGGTCACCGGGGCTGAGTGGTTGGAAAGCATCAAGTTAGCTTAGCAACATCAGTGCAATCATTGAGACCAATTACTCAACATGACTTGTGAACATTTGGCTGTTAATATGAAGCCTCTTGTTTCCTTTTGGTCCAACTCGAACCAAACCCAAAAGGATAGATCCGAAGGAGTTGAGATAGTGAAACCATTCAGGTTCAACAGGATAAGGATACCCTGCGAGTTGCCAGGGACTGGACAACCAGGAAACTTAGAGGGCGCAGCATTCCACAGGTTTCTTCAGAAACCTCCAGAGTGGCAGGTGGATGTGTGATTCCGCATGAACCAAAGAAGCTGGAATGAGATGAGATCAACAAATTACTCAATGAACATGAATGAAATGTGCCAATGAGAAATAGTGTGTGAAGATAATGATTTAGAATAGAGTATCCAATTTAGATCAAAACAGTTTCTCTAAGAACCCAAAGGTTTGGCTGATGAGTTTCCAATCCTGGCTTGCACTGAGGGATGCTGGGATGTGGAGGCACGGAATCAAAGCGTGCCAGGATTCCAGTCGCGTGTAAAGACAATGCACCAGTACTTGTTACCTGAGATCAGCACTGCTAAAGTGTCGAACCCAGTCGAAATTGTTTCTTAGATTACATCGCAGACGTTTCATTTTCTCATTTGGTTTATGTTGAAACATGATTTGCTTCTCCTGGGTTTTCATATGTTGAAACCACATTTCTCAGCAGATGAAGCCTGTTTCAAAGCTGTGGCCAGGCTGGAGCGTCCTGTTCAATCGAATGCAAACCGCCTTTCTTCGGTCAATCCTCCCTGGCGTCCTGCCCAGTAGGTGGTCTCAGTGAGCCAACTGGTGGAACTGGTCTCCGCTGGCTTTCCAGCTATGGCAATGGTTGTTGAATGAGCCCAGTTCACCGTCAGCGAAGCAGTATATCAATCAATCATTGGAATGATGAACATGGTGAATCTGAAAGCTTCGTATGGTGATAGCTGTTCTCAACCCCCTTGGAATAAGATTTGGAATTCCAGATTAGGTTTATAGCTGTTATAGCTGTTATAGCTTTGATAATATCTATTTGTTCAGTGAATCTTCAGCATGGCTGGTGAATCTTCGCCGCGTTGAATCATTGATGCACCTGATCCCACGTTGAGGCTGGGAACACCGATCCCACGACGCCTTTGCAGTACGACCTGACCATGCCTCAGCTACTGTCACGGCTCTGATGGGTACCCAGTGATTCATGGCTAAGGATGATCATTCTCATGGTGATTAATCATTATCACCACAACAGATAAACATCTTAAACTGCTTAATTAAGTGTTAAAAGTCAAAACTGTTCCGGACTCAAAAAGATATTTGCAGTTTTCAAATGTTTCCAAAACAAATTGATTCAATGTCAATCACGTTACAAGTGCAAGCACTGAGGACAACGTGTCTTTGCTCAGATCCGCCGGTCGCCAGCTCAGTGATTGGTTCTTTGGTGGTTTCTCTATATGAAGGACCCCAAGAATGAATGGTAAATTAATGTACTATATTGGATGATATAGGGGTACCCATATATTTTGAGAAACCACCATTTGATTTGTTTCTGTTGTTGATTGTTGATGGTTCTTTTGTTGATTCATCACCTTTTGTGCTGTTATTCAAGACACTGTTGTTTCTCGTTATCATTGTTGGTTGTTGGGTTTTTTAAATCGATTCTTCATTTCACACCCCCATGCTTCTCACAATGACCACAATTTGCTGTCCTTGATTTGGCTATGGCTGCAGGTAATCCCTGCGGGATATTCCCAAGACATTTTCGGTCAGTGGTCCTGCGAGCCTGTCAGATCCTCAGCCCAACGACTGGTAGAGCTGTTAATGGATGGAACCGCAGCTCCACCATCTAAGCTGCCGCGAGTTGCCCCACCATGAACCGCTTAAGTGATCATCCCCTGCCAGTTGCTGGGGAATTGGAACCAACCATGGGAACCCAGTGACATGATGGAAACAGCAGCTCTGTGCCAGTCTATGGCGTTGCGACAAAGATGGGATGCGCCTAGGGATATGCCGGAACTGCGGTCAAACGTTGTCGAGTGGACGAGGTGGGCACAGTCGTGGGGTCTTTTGCTTATGGTAGATATTGGTACATCTCTTGAGGTCTTCATATCCAACAGTAATAGCACTAGCTAACAATCTGTGACCATAAATGCTTAGTACCAAGTCATTGCTGGTCTCCTAGAGTTCGTTGGAGCTGTTATAGGCAGCCTTGATTCTACCGCTGCCCTCAAGTGCCACAGATTGTAGAAGGGCGATGTGCCTTTCTGGTGCCTTGCTGGTGCCTTTGCATCTCAAAGGATGGATCTTTGAGGAAGTGATGTTCCCATAAATTCATAAAGCAAGTTCCCATGAGACTTGCGCAAGTGAATGATGTTCTTATGCTCAAAATTCTGCAGAATGCTCAGGTTCTTGGGGCACTCGCCTTGGGGCATGATCACTTGACACCCAGTTTTTTAAGGACCATGAAGCATTCTGAAGCTTCATAGATCATTGACCACCATCAACCATGGTGTGATGACCGTTATCATGAATCATCACTAACATCACTGACCATCATGATCAACCGTCATCAACCATCCTTAATCATGGCAAAGCCAAGAAGTTTGCTTCAAACAGCCAACTTTAAGCAACCTCATCATTCCATCAACCATCCCGAGCCAACATCTGAGCTGATCAGGATCAACCACCCACCCCCATGATTCATGATGAGTCATGGTCAGCAAAGCCCCAGCAAAGCTCAGTGAACTCATCTCAACCAGATCACTTCCCTCCCGCGACGAACCCCTGTGGCTCACCACGGCTCGTTCGCCAGATTTGCATCGCCGATTCCGAGTTGGTGGGCTGTGAGGTGCGGGGGGTTGGGGGGTTGCTACGTGGGTTCGTTGAAGATACTTTAAGGTGGTGGTTAAGTGATGTTAAGTGGCTATGGGTCAAGCAGTTAACCAACTAAGAATGGAGGATAATAACCAACAACAATAAGGGAAACAATGGTAAATGATCGGGGAACCAGGGGTACGGGGTTTTGACCCACAGCCAAGTGATGATTTAGAGATGGATCAGGTGTAGATATTAGTTGAAGTGATGGTGATCATTGGTGATTCATGATTGGCTCATGACTGATCTGTAGGTTGAAGAATTGGTTGAGATCGGCGAATGATTCAATTGATGTTTGTCATTTGGACAAAAACATGAATCAATGAATGTTTTGTAAAAAGATGGGCATGATGACTGACAACATTGGACAACATTCAAGAATTTTCAGGTGTGACTCAATTGATCTGGCCAAAAATGCATACATCTTCCTTTTACATTGCTGTTTCACTGTGGATCATGTGATCATCAATACTGCTGGAGATGAATTGACAGTAATTCATTGTTCCATGGTTGTTCCACGGGTGTTCTATCGTATATCGTAGTCGCGTACCTGATCGTAATCCAAAATTTCATCAGATGTCTCAATGTAGATTAAGATCACCTTGACTTTGCTGCATTGAATTGGTTCAATCATTCTACAGGATAGTACATTGCAATGTTTTAGAATTGCAATGTTCAACTCTTTCTCTAGTCATCCAGTCTCATCATAAATTGTTTCATCCTATCTCTTCATCTGATGAAATTTCTATCTCTTCATGTCACCTTTCGTCGCTCAGAAGTTGGAGCCGTGCTCGGACCTCGCGTCCCGGAGACCCAGCGGTGGCGGTGGCGATGCCCCGTGGTGCCGTGGTGGGTTCGATGTCCTCCTCCGTGGCTCCCCAGCGGTGGAAACCGCGGCGGCGCTCCGAGGCCCACGAGCTGCGACCAGGACGTCAGCGACTGCCCGGGAGACCCAGGGCCCTCCGATGGGGGGAGCAGATGAGTTCCACAACGGGAGGGTCATCGAAACAATGGGAACAGCTAATATAACCTAAATTAGTTGTTAACAGCTAATAATAGATAAAATAGTTAACTATTAAACAGCTAATTGTTAACATAGAATAAATCACTACTGTTAAATTAGAGCTACAATGGTCAACAGCTCTAATTTAACAGTAATACAAATATAACCAGGTAAACATGTCCCCACTAAACAATCTAACATGTAACCAGATTCTGTCAGATGTTAAGTGGATCATGTAACCCATGTATTACAGATTGTTAGATTGCAGCTGTTACATGTTGTTACCTTTCGTTGTTTTAAAGTTGAAAAAGTTACCATTCTTAAGATTAAGTTGAACTGTCAAATGAGCTTTAACTACATCGAACATCGAGCACGCTTAAGTTGCTGATGAAATGGTGTTGGAAGCATCAAAAGAATCAAGTGGATTGCTGCTGAATCGGTTTAATGGTTGAATTCAAACAGGTAGGTGTTTGCGGAGAAGTCTCACTGATGGTATATTGAATCATATTTGTTTGACAACAATTGGGCTGATTATTCCATCAATTCGATGTAGGCCTTACAATACAGAGTTGACAGACACTGTGACATGGCTCGCTCATTCAGCAGCTCTTGCCCAAGCAGACATGCAACACATGAAACTGACAGCTGTGCTTCTGTCCATGGCGGCTGCCAGCTGGCGCGATGCAGTGCAACGCGCTGCCATCACAGGCTCATGTGACGAAAGCTCGCTCAGAATGATCGAGGTTCAAATCGACAGTGAGGCGCTTGGCACCACGGATGGCATGTCATGGGTTCAGTTGGCGGGGGACTTGCAGCAGCACCGTCGCTTGCACGATCCGCAAGAAGCATCTGATTTGTTGGACAAGAAAGCGAAGTCGATTGGCAAGGCCGGCGCCTCCATGATGAAGTCACAGAACACCCAGATCGGCGCTGAACATTGACGTTTCGTTGCTGCAGACACGACAGTGTGACTCTGCAAGCCTTTTTGAAGAACCGGCGAGTCGCGGCCAAAAAGAAATAGCGCTTTGCAGCAAAGGTGCAAAGATTTGAGGTGATTTGAGGTGGTACCTGTGCAGTTTTCTGAAGGTGGAACTGCAGATGCAAAGCGCACTCTGCATTTGTTTGTTATTGTTGTTAAGATTATTAAGATTTTTATTAAGATTATGATTTGTTATTTTTCTAGCGGTCATTTTCTCATTTTCTCATTAAGACTATTAAGTGGTCACAGTGGGAGTCTGTTTCTCAACGTTTGCGCTGAGGCACCGATGTGCAACCAGGTGCAACTGGTCTTGTGGCCTTTTCGCTGGTCCCAGATACCCCACGTGGCCAACTTCGGCGGAGAATCATTGGGTTTTGGACGTACCAATCTGGGTTTATTCATCGGTCAATGTTCGTTGTTGCTGATGTGGCATCAGTAGTGATGGTGTTATCACACCGTGAATTGTCAACCATTGTTCAGCTGTGTTTATGCTGAGGTTTACAACCAACCAACGTATTTTTCCACCATGAACCAAGGTTCATCATCGGCCATAAGTTATGAGCCATAGTTGTCAACCATAATTATCAACCAGAATTGTGAACCATCATAACCATCATAACCATATGATCATCATGAACCGCCAATGGTTTCTCCTGATGGTTCATCATCACATAATATTGATCCTTTGATACTTGGAAGGCGCTCAGGGGTCCACCATGGCTAACCCTGGACAGGTGGAAACTGCTTCGTCACCTGCCGGGAACCATGGACCAGTGTCCACCTGACGCGTTGGAGAGCACATGATGGGCGGTGGTGGTTCACCATGGATGATGATGAGTAAAGTGGTTTACACGGAATGAATGATGATAGGTTTTACTGTTTGAATGCTTGTTCAAGATGGTTTGGCATAATTAGTTGATGATGCACACTTGTGTGTTTGTTTCCTGATCCTCTTGGGTACATGCAAAATCAATTTTAAAGAACACTCGATTCTTATGGTGGGTTCCCTATTGGTTGCTAGTCTTGGATGGTCATCTACTTCAATTGTCAGAAGCAGCGATTACACCGATTGAGATCCTGAACACTGTATCCGCAACAGAGCAGTCATGTCCATGAATGCCATGCATGTCCATGGCAGTAAGCTTTGCCTCTCATCGCTTGCCAGGTAGAAAGCACTCTGGGCGTTTGCCCGGATGACAACGTATCTCGGCGCAATGTTACTGGGGCCATGACAAGGCGGTGAACAATGGGGAAAGCGGTGAACAAGAGGAACCATGCGAATGGACTTCTTGCAGATCTTCTGACACAAATTGCATCTGAAAAACAACTGGGTCAACTGACAATCCAAGTTCTGACATCAAAATTTCCAGCTGCAACTGGGTCAACTTCCAGCTGAAACTTCTGCAGACCCAGTTGATCCAGGGCAGAACGGAGCGTTGGCTGCACCTTTTGAGGTCGATCCCATGCAGACGGTCACTTGGACACCTCCAACGTCAAAGCCTCAATCGCCATGGCGCCTCCTGTTTCAGCATCTGGGAACAATTCCTTGTTCAAAATGTTGAGAAATCAACAGAAGAACACAGTAGACCACATGAGAGATAAGGCTGTTTGACGATTCTACAGAGCATCATTCTGATTTCCATCACTCTGATCCGGAAATCCTTCCAGGTGTGAGTTGCGCTGCCCGATGCCAGATCCCATGCCTGATGGCTTCACGATGGAGCCTCAGGAGGGCCATGAAGGTTTTAGCTGCTTACTGGTGATGATGATGTTGGTGATATGATGATGATCAGCCATGGTTAACTAATGGTCATATCAACTATAGGGGATGATGACCAACGATAGGGTATGTGATGATGACGATGATGATGATGATGATGATGATGATGATGATGATGATGACGATGATGATGATGACGATGATGACGATGATGATGATGATGATGAGGATGATGAGGATGATGAGGATGATGAGGAGGATATTTCAAAACCAATCTGGTTTTGCTGTTTAGTGATGATTGATGATGGTCATGGTGGATGACCATTGTTCATGCTATTTTGTTGAACAACTTTGGCTCCAAACCAGCGATAGATGTCCAGTGATTGGTTGCTGGCAATCATTTCTGCTGGTTCCTTTTATGGTTCGTAAATTTCTGTCCCTTCAGGGTACCGCCAATTTGGTTCATTTATGGTTCAGGGGAACCAAATTTCTATCCGTTCAGGGTACCAACTTGCCAGCTCCGTTCCATTTGGAGTCGCTGCGCGACTGAGCTCTGAGGTGGGACGATGCCACGGGAACTGCCTCCTGCAAAGAAGGCGCAGACCTCAGCAGTTTCAACGGTTGGGCGTCGTGGGATTCAACGAGAAAGGTGATCAACAGCTACCAATTTCAACAAGAAAGGTGTTGGGATCAACAGCTACCAATTTTCCTGGGATTAGTTATTCAATGTTATTTATCAACAGGATCATTAGCTACCACATTCTCAGGGATGGTTGATCAACAGGATCATCATCCATAAATTTGTTTCTAAGAAAGCCATCGAAACATCACAGGGTTTTGCATGGCTTTGGTTATTCGAAGTCATAGGTTTTCGCCTGCAAACTGTAGCGTTCCTGCGCCCTGTGGAAACCAGTCTTCGCTTCCGGTCGGAAAAATATAAATTTCATTTCAGAAGCAGTCACGCGTTCTCGTTTGGTCACGTTTGAATCCACATTTTATTTCAGATTTCATTGATCATCAAACCATGAATTCATCATGTCTACTTTCAAACTATTTCAAACCATGGATTTGACAAAAAATTGGACCATCATGGTACCTTCCTCACGGCCCAGGCTACTTGGGACCAGCTTCGACAGTTTGCATCATCAACAACGCGACGTGCGAGGTGAGGACTGCTCAGTGAAAACCAGTCAAGGCAATTCCCCGAAGGTTCGTCGAAGTGAAGCACTTAATGAGTTGAACTGAGCAAACTGAACCCAGCACTTCATGTTTTCTTGAGCAGTTGTGTTTGGACAAATCCTCGCAGCTGCTACTAGATTCTCTTGAACAAGTTGCTGCTGACCTGTTAACAATGCTTATTGACAACTAAGCTGACGATTTCGCAAGTAGTTATGAACCACGACATGGATTATCAATGATTAATGCACCATTATCAAACTAGACGTTATGAGCCATGTTGGATGACTTAAGGGCATCAAGCACTATTGGCCACGAGTCACGATCGAAATCTACTGTGCAATACTACATGAACATCCCAGCATGTTCAATCATACGAGAGCCACTAGCCCTCAATCACTACTAATCACAAGTCAGCATGTTTTGCTACGATTGACCGTTCTCAGCAATTACTTGTTTCACCATGTTTTAAGTTATGAATCGTCAACCCATCAATCAATCGATCAATCTATGATGATGATGATGATGATGATGATGATGATGGTCATCATCATCATCATCATCATCATCATCATCATCATCATCATCATCATCATCACTATCGTCATTTCTGAAACACAATAGACCACCACTTGACCACGGCTCATCATCATTTCTCGGCATCATTTAGTAGCAACACGGTCAACCATTATTGTCAGTAATACCCATCATGATAAGCAGTGTCTAACCCTGTAGTGATCATCTGTTTCAGTATCACCAACCGGCCATTGAATAACCATCATATCAATCATCAATGAACCAGCAACGAACCATCACTTATCATCAATTGATCATTAGTTAATTAACCATCAACGAAGGATCACCCAAGCATCGGATGGTCGTTACTGACCTCCCTCAACCACCAGTGCCAGCAACCCAGGTCACCACCACGGTCTCGGGCTGTCAAAAGTTGATGCCATGCACGGCCTCCCAAGGGGGCGAGCGGTTGCTTGGGGATCGAACTCACCAGGGTCAATAGCTGGTTCAGATTGATCAAGAGCTGGATCAGAATGGTGAAGATTGTTCGACTGATGCTTGATGGTTAACTGATGGTTAACGGTGAAAAGCGGTAAGGTTTGAAGTGAATTGCGGGTTGGCTATCATGGTTCATAGCTAGTTAACTGCTGGTTGCTAACGATGGTTGGTGATGGTTGATGGTGGTGGTTGAATGGTGGTCAACGACCACAGGGATGGTCTTGATTGGTTGGTGGACTTGGTCGATTCAGTTTAGGTTTGCATGGCCTGGTTACTTTGGCTCGTTTGGATTCTTGTTGGACCGTGTTCGGCGGCGTTCACTTCAACGGACTTGTCAAAGGATTACGCGAGATTCAACTGCAGGTGGATGTCCCAGACACGACAACAATCATTCGCTAGTTGATGAACTTAACATGTGAAAAAATCATGGTCGATGCTTTTCAAGACAGTTCGATGCTTTTAATCATTGCCTCACCATTCGCAAGTCACCAGTCACCACGTGGTCCTTTTGGAGAGCTGCCCCAGCACCAGAAGTGATCCACGCCACTTCGCCTCCAGGTGTGCTGCCACCTGTGGACCAATGCCGAGTCAACATGACTCAATGCAGGAGGGACCTGACAGCTGGTTTACAGCACGATGTTTCGGTTGGTTTCAGCAGCTGGTTTCATGATTTTGGATGCATCATATCAGGTTGACTAAAGTAATCATCTTCAACCACTTGTGCTGCGCATGATTCCCGGAGCTGAATTTCTATGATGGATCTTCCACGCAAGATTCGCTTACCATGACATCTTCGCCACTAGCCATCCATCCATGGCGATCGCAGGGATGTGATGCCTGGAGAGTCTTGCAGACCGCGATGCATTCCGTCACACTGACCTGTTGCAGAGGTTCCTGGTTGGTTGCTGACAAGCTGGTTCATATCGTCTTTTTAGTCATAGGAGCTATGGTGTTTGATGCTGGTTGATGGTTGGTTGGTGGTTGGTGACAGGTTGGTTCACATCGTCATTTTTTGCAGTTACTAGAATGATGCTGGTTGATAGTTGATGGCTTATAGTTATTGGTTAATGGTTGGTTGGTTACCAACAAAAAAAGCTGAGATGGTGCAAACACTAGCTGTTGACTGATCTGGTTCAATTAGCTGACACCTTTGTCGTTGGGGGTGCTGATCATTGATGCTTCATCCCGCGGGGAAGTATTGACAACCGCTGTTGATTCTGACGAACCAAAAATCTCTGAATCTCGTCCAACAACAAACAAGCATTAGTCAGCCGGTTTGGTGTGATACGTTGTGGGTCATTGATCCCTGGATGTCTCATCAAGCATGGATGGTTCCCACCATTTTTGGGATTCATTCATCAAGCATGGTGGGAAAGCATTAGGACAGCACCAGGGTGAGCCAAGCTGCCTGCGAAGCCAGGCCCTTCGAGCTGTACGGTGATACACCGCTCGCACAATGTCCCGAGAACAATCTGCTCCCGGCTTCAACCTCAGCTGCTGAAGGTGGAACTACCATGGCGTTTCCAATGTTTTAGGAATTTACAGGAAGTTAAATCTAAGGAGTAAACAATTCAATCAGAATTCAATCGGAGGACTTTAGTTAAACTATTTAGATCTAGCTATAGGTTGACGTAGTCCGGAAATTCCATGTTGATGCAGGACACTGAACTCGAGTGGGTGCGATTTCCGCCGGGGTCTGAGCTTGACAGTTGTAGAACTTGCCAAGGGAACTTGGGCCGCCCCAGCGATCCCAAGGTCCCGCGGCTAAGCTGTTTGAGTACCAAAGTTTGGTGAAGGGAACTGCTGACCATGGTGAATGATCAGGCAAATGATAAATTACATTTTAAATGACCCATGTGAATAGTTGGAACAGATATGAGGAATACGAGTCAATAGTTTGTTGGGTCTACCCTTGCTGCACATCTTTGAAGCCAAAACAAAGATCGGTCGCTCAGGAACTGTTCCGTTTTCGAATGTGAAGATCCTTCTCCTGCGACTTGGTGGCAGTGCAGTTTCGAACATATTGGAGAAGTTCGAGCACCATGCTGCTTGATGATTGCTGGTTGCTACTTATTTAAGCACATGGTTGCAGCTTGAAGGTAGCTGGTTGATCCCAACAGCTAGCGGTTGACGACCATTGATGGTTGATGATCCAATGATTCGCTGGTTGACGATATGGTATGGCTCGCCTATGAGGATCCAACGCACAACGGCTGAGGTTCCAGCTGGTTACTCCTTCGGCATCAACGAAAATGATCCCGTGGCAGTCGGACTCGGAGTTCCTCGCTACTTGGCTTAAAGATTTGTCGTTGGACACTGGTTTCGATCAGTTCAGTTCCGAAGATGATGAAACTTCAGTTGCTGAGCCAAACCCACTGGGACGACGATCAAACCATCAGCTACCTTCAAGCTGCAATCATTGTCCCCAACTGGGCGCCGATTTTCCCGTTGCTTAGCCGCACCGATCCCACCATCCTCCCACCCTCCCATGGCGAGGCTGGTACTGCGCTCCGGGCTACGTGGGCAGCGCGGAACGCCTCTGCAGTGGCAATGCCACCTGCGGCGTCGTGGCGCCGCGGCGGAGACGCCACCGTGGGGCGGTTGAAGTCCACCGGGAAGGGGCACCAGGTGGTGAGTTGTGACCAATTGTTATAATGAGATTACTATAACTGATTATAACTACTAATGATTCCTATAACTGGTAACCATCTTTAACCATGGTGGTGATGTGACCACTTCAGAAGTGACCAAGTTATGACCACTGCAGAAGTCATAACTAGTCATAACTCGTAGCATCTCATAGCTAATGGTTGATGATGGTTAAGATCATCATGGTGATGGTTCAGAACCAGCGAGTGGTCACTTCAGAAGTGACCAAGTTATGACCACTGATTGGTAACTAGTTAGTTCATAGTTCATAATTATGACCAATATTAGGTGACCAATCGTGACCACTAGTAGTTATAACTGGTCAAATTGGTCAATAGCGTTATATTATTCTGTATGGTACTATATATAAAATAATATCATTATGTATGGTGACCCTAATTGTCTAAGTGCTGCTTGCACACCAATAGTAATAAGTTATGACCACCAATCGGTGACCAGTTATGACTTCAGTTTATCATAATAGTGGTGATTCAACCACCAATAACAAGTGACCACCAATCATAAAAGTCATAAGCAACAATAAGTTACTAGTAAACAAGTGCCCTGTAAGGTTTTTATAACACTGGTGAAATTTGGTGAATGATGATGGTTGATAAAGTGTTTAAACTGACAATACGCTGGTCAACCAGTGGATGTTGGTTTTCAGTGATGCCGTTGGTTTCAGGAAGGGCGTGAAGACTGATGGTGAATGGAAATCGTAGCTGATTGATTGATAATTCATCAGTGGCCAATGGTTGATTGTGATGATTCATGGTTGAGGTCATCGTGGTAGTTCATCGGTCTGGTACCGCTTCAGCTTGGCATCATCATGCCTGCTTTTCTTGCTGAGCTGTGCTGCACCGATTTATTGGGCAAATCTCAGCCACTGCCAAGGCCTTCCTGTCGGGCTGCTTGCCGATCATTGCTTGTAGAGCTCCCATTGTGGACACCTGCCGTGCACACCTCAGTGACCACTGACCGCTGGGGCCTTCTAAAGGGGTAGTATCAAGAGCACATGGCTGGTGGTTTCTCTACGTTCCCCAGGAAATGACTGGTGGATTCTTTTCTGCAAAATGATCATTTTCAGTTATAGATAGAGTCCGTACCTCAATCATCGAAGTTGATGTCAAGCCATGTGTTGGTCAGGTGTCGATGATTCGCTGTGCGGCAGCATTCGACCTGGGAGCCGTTGTACATTGCAGCTTGGCATCAGTTGTAGATGTAGAATGGATGGATTTGCACCCGTGGGCATAACCAACAAATCTTGGATGGATAACTGATGCTGGTCTTTCACCATCAGTTCAGCAAGTTTTACGTTCCCCGGGAGAGTTGTTTTCTTGTCCGCGTGGCGTGGGGCGGTTTTTTTCCCTCATAGCAGCGGCTGTGTACATACTGCAGAGGACGACATTTGTTGACGATGGTCTGCAAGCGCTAGTAATGGGCTGACAATGCTGACCAACAATGGTTGGATTTGCAGGCAACAGTGGAAGTATAACTACTTTGGAATGGTTGATAAGCTGGTTCTCTTGGAGGTGTAGAGGGTGCCGAGGCGTATGAACTTACTGAGTGCCACTTGAAATCACTTGAAATCCATGGAGAGCAGAACTCCAATGAACTTCATATAGCTCACAAGTGGATATAAATAGAATCCAAAATCCACTTGTGAATTCTATTTGCTCTGATCAAATGGATGAGTGCTCTACATCAGCGAATTTCTTGCGAAGTTCCATTTGCTCCCTGAGATCCTGCCGCCCGCCCTTCGTGGGAGATCCGACTGTGGCCTCCTGTTCGGTTGGGGGCCCCAGCGGCCCAAGGGCTGTGATGAAAACGTGACCTGCAAATGTTCTCTACAAGGTGGATCTTGTTTTGGATATTGTTTGCAGTAACCATCAAACCAAGTGGTTCTATGAACTACTAGGTGATTTGTCTCTAAGTTTTCCAGATCTTTTCTCAGGTTTTCAGATCTTTTTCTCGGGTTTACTCAGTTTTTGGATCGATCTTTGAGTAACCAGTAACTACCCCATTGTGGGTACCATTCCTTGTCGCTACCCGTATGCTTAGTGAATATCTCTTATGTTTGGCAAGTGATTCATATCACTTACCCTTGGATGAAACCAGAAATTTATGTATATGATCTCTTTATCTATGACTTTATGATTGAAATAGGGGATTTTGTCCCCCAAAAGTGCCGCGATTCACAGCATTGGATGGTCACTGGTGGTGGGTTGCTCTCAACTGAGCCAGCCGCTGCCAAGGTGAGGAACACTCAGCCCGAGGGCTTGATCTACCGAACTCCTTCTTGTCCGCCGGTCGCTAACTGTGGCTTGGGCAGTATGTGTTGCTTAATAATTAACCTAAGCTAATCCAAATGCTTGGTCAATCATGTTAATGCTGGTGGTAATTATTAATTAATTCAAGCTAATCCTGGTGAATCCTTGGTTAATCATGCTTAAGGTTTCGTCATGTAAGCACCAAATACTGTTGATGTCATTAACCACACCGTTAAGCAAGGATTTTATTGTTCGCTGTTGTGCGCAGGTACTTTACCGGCAAACTTTGATCCGATTCCCTTGGACACGGGCTTTTCCAGCAGCTCGGCAAAGTAGGTGTGGTGTCAAACCAAGTCGATCTCAAAAGCTGCGACTCAATGATTGGTGTATCCTTCACAATTTTCTGTGTTTAGCTGGATTTCACAGACCTGGAACAGCTGCCTGCTGGTAAGGTACCTATGAAGGGTACCGCTGCGGAGTTGGATATTCCGGGCGGATCCAGACAGTTTGCCGAAACTCCGGCGGGTTTGCAGAGATTGGTGATGACATTCCGCATGGCTCTCAGGCCCAGTTGATGGTTTCTCAAGTCATAGGGGTAACCCCAAATCATCCACTATTAATCATTTGTAGTAATAAACCAACCATTTTTGGGGTACCCCTATTCTGAGAAACCGCCAGTTGATGAATGAACTGCTGAACTTCAACCTTTCATGTTGTTGGTTTCTGTGACATGGTCCCCACCAAGGGGTTTGATGATAACAAGCATCATATCCCCATATATCCCCATCAGCAGCAGAGACGAACTAGCCGCAGCTGGTGATGATGCTCCATGAACCATCATTTATGGATCAGTGCACACCATTTTACTTCAAAAAGTCGATGATGTTCGGTGAGCGTTCATTAATGATTGGTATCAATCTCTATTTTTTGTGAATTCATTGACAAGAAATGTTCTGCCCTCAAACGGTACAAACAGTTTGCACCAATTAATCATCCGTTGTGAAAAAATGTTGACTACAACGACCATGATCCATTATGATCGGCTACTACCCCGTATTGTTGCCTATGATGACCCATTGCTGCTGGTTATCTTTAACCACCCAAGTCAACCTCTGGCCATGGTTTTTTGCGACTGCTCACGCCGCCAGGAATGCAAGCAGGCTGCCGCACCACAACGTACCCAGCGCATGGCAGGAGTGATTGATGGCAACCATCCATGGGTGTTAACCACAATTAATCATCATTGACGTTGTTGGTCATCGCTTGTTGTTGCTTGTTGTGTATACCGCAAGGTTGGGAGACATAGATTTCTCACTGATCAGTCATACATATTACATAAATTTCTCAGTGATCATCCGTTCGCATTGGCAATGACTCCAGGTACCCTGTGGGCTGTGCGCCACCGGTGGTATGCAAAGTTGGAGCTTTTCAGGAGCGAAGCTGGTGCAGAGCCGCTGTTGATGACAGCTATGACTCACCAACCGTAATTTGATCAGTTGCAGCCATTAGGCACTCAGAATCGGATGAATTACCTGAAATGCAATAAGCAAATCAACTTCAACTGTATCTCTCGAGGTCTTTGTGAAGTCAATGGTATCAAATGATAGCTTATGTTGGTTAATGATGGTTTGGTGCTGAATCGTTATCAGCAGCCGTTTGAAGCAAGCATCCTGAGCAACCATGTTAAATTTGACCCACTTGAGAGGTTGAGGGGAGGACCACTTGAAGAGGTGAACGCATATGGTTGATCATAGTGATCATAAATCATGGTGAATGATGGTCTATTTATGGTTATACAATCCTGGTTACTTATGGTAGGACGATCAATTTTGGTTGACGTTGGTCAAGGATGATTGTGATTAATGGCTGCTAGCAATTGAGTTTGGTGGACTTGAATCGGCTAATAAAGGTTGCTGGTTCATGAGGGTCAATCGTTGTCGAAACTGGGTGACGATTCAACATAGGGACCAAGCAGAGACAGGGGGACCAAGCATTACCAATACAGGTGCGCCCAGCAATGAACAGTCTTGCGCGAGATGGCCATATTCAGTATCAAAGTGTATTGCTGTGAAAGTGCACTGTTTATGGACAGCCCCTGGTAGACAGTCCATTGTCCCCATCTCTTGCATCAGACATCATTGTTCACCATCAAGTACCACCATGGATCATCCATAACCATCTTGATTGATTCCATTGCCACTAGTGGCCAGACACATATCAGAGACAACCGCCCAACGCGGTAAGACAACCCCTTTGTCGCTTCCGAAAGAACGGTGCAGGATGAAGATGGACGAAGAGGCACCATGTCCAGATGCGCAGTGAATTTCTTCGCCCGCTTCACTTTGATGTGAACTGGGCAAGGTATCAGAGTGTCAGTGTTGGTGTGTTTACCGGTTTACTCCAGTGGCTTCAACGTGGTGTTCAACATGATCATTTCCAGGCAGTTGCGGCTGGCTGCCCCATGGCTCCACAGGTTTCATTGCCGGCAACATCTCCTTTGGTCGAGCCCAGCTAGACACCACTCTGAATGCCGGACAGGCACTGCAACGCCGCGGTGGTTGGCGGTTGACCACCTGGTGGGTGGTGGAGAACCAGCTGGTGGATTGTCAAGTGCAAATCATCAGTCACCAGGAAGGTACGTCACGGCTCCTGGAAAAGTATGCGAATTGCCGTCACTGACAAGAACGTAGCTTGATTAAAAGGACAGCTGGTTGATGGACAGTGTTCACGTGATTTACTGTAGCCTCATCGGTTTTTACAATCTTCAATCACATTCAATCACAAGTAATTATGTATATTCGACAAAGCCGATCTAGAAAATCAACATCTATCCTAAACATATCTCAATCTGAGCATCAACAATTTTGATCTGCCAATGTTTTTTATGAACCACCATTCTTTGATCAGCCAATGTGATGATTTCAGACGGCCAGTGATAGGTCATAGGTTGAAGTACAGAAATGATAGCTTTTGTACGCAATAATCACGATCGCATCTCATCAATCACCATCAACCGCCATGAACCGTCAACAAGTCACAACCATAACAAATCTAGGGCTCCGTGTCCATGGTGATCAACCAAAGCCCCGCGACAGGGCCGCGATTTTCGTTCCACTACGCGATTGAAATTCAGCGGCAAAGGCACCATCTACGAGGACGAGGCACAGTTTGAACAAAACGCATGGTGAGAATCTAACCTAGCTGGTGATATGGGAGGTGAATGGAGGTGACAAAGCCTACCTGGAGTGATGCTTTTTTGGGCGTTCTCTAGAATGACTACACAGACTACTGTCGCTTCTCAAGCTTGAGAATTAATTGCCTTTTGCCTTTCCATGATCTCAACTACTGTTGATTAGTGGTTTGTCCATCAACCATTTTGACTTAAGCCTTTCGTCGCTTATGATTGGTTGCTACTCACTCAAAATTACAGCAGGATTTGAAATAGTCATAGTCGTGTTGCTCATTACTGGGCTGTGATCCGATCTGAAAATGCCATCTCACCAATCCCAACTGCAGTTGAAAGTTTGTTCATTGATATTGTCAACATGCATCAAGCAACTTGTTGCTCATAATTCAATTCTTATCCCAGGCAATGATCAAACGTTTCCAACCATCAACACTTAGCATCATTAGAGCACCACTCAGTGCCGCGCCAGATCGACAGCTACGACCTTTACTTTGTTGATTCTTGCAACCGCACCCTGGGTGGCGTCGGGGCATCTCAGCCACTGGGTGTGTTGGGCGAGGTCCACAATGACGAGACATCACTGGGATACATGGCAGGTCTCCGCCAAAAACTAATGAGCCGTTTTCATGTTCCACGATTTCTGTCTAGTGACTGGAGGGACTATCCTCATGGGTCCACTGATGCCGACCTGTGTTGCGCAGCAAAGGTGGTGACTTCTGTCCGTGTGAAGGATGCCACGGATCAGATCCTTTGTTCGGAGACCCGACCCGACTCGGAGATGCAGCATGGTGCCACGGGGTCCAAAATCCATCGAATACGGACTGATGAAATACTGCATCATGTTGTGACTTTGCCACAAGGTTGTTTTCCGAGACAATCGAGGGCTTGGCTCATGCGTTTTATGTTTGCATCATTGCACAGTTTTTATGCGAAATTAAGCCCAGGTTAGCTATCAAGCACTTGCCCATGCTGCTCGATCTGAGATTGCTGTCATCGAATACGGAATCTCAATGTGTTTGTCTGGCGTTCCACTTTGCAAGTTTTCCTGGCTGTGCTGCTTGCATTCGTGCGCTCCTTTTCCAAACTTCATGATGCTTGAAACTGGTTGTCCAACCATTGGTATCGAACTGCTTGCTTTGGTAGTTGTGATCTTGTTTCAAATTTTCCCTTCAAAAATTCCCGATGATTTGAGCTGCAGATTTCACAATGCCATACATCCACATTGATTTTTGTTCCTTCCTATCTCTGCTTGGCTCATGCGTTTTATGTTTGCATCATTGCACAGTTTTTATGCGAAATTAAGCCCAGGTTAGCTATCAAGCACTTGCCCATGCTGCTCGATCTGAGATTGCTGTCATCGAATACGGAATCTCAATGTGTTTGTCTGGCGTTCCACTTTGCAAGTTTTCCTGGCTGTGCTGCTTGCATTCGTGCGCTCCTTTTCCAAACTTCATGATGCTTGAAACTGGTTGTCCAACCATTGGTATCGAACTGCTTGCTTTGGTAGCTGTGATCTTGTTTCAAATTTTCCCTTCAAAAATTCCCGATGATTTGAGCTGCAGATTTCACAATGCCATACATCCACATTGATTTTTGTTCCTTCCTATCTCTCCCTTTGTATTCTCTGTTCTGTTCCTTCTCACATTTGGCTATGCAATGGTTTCAACCAACTAGAGTCAGGTGTTTTCGCTTCATGTTTTCGCTTGTGTTCTCGTGTGGCGGTGGATATGACTACATGTTTTCATTCTCGATTTTGTCACTCATACATCTTCAAGTCTTCCGCAGTACATTTTTCTACTTGTCCTTGTCCCTGTCCCTTCACGTTTCAACCCGAAGCTGATGCAATTCATTCAATCGTGGTAGAAGACGAAAATGCCAATCAGTCAGATCTTGTCTCTCTCTCTATTCAACTTGTTTGCTCGTGATTTCACTTCAAGACTGTGATTTAGAATGAAACAATGTGATGACCCTGGACATATTTTGTAGTGTCACTGATCATCTTCCATATAGTTTTGTTGGGGTCCACAGCGTCTTCTTTGCACCGATCTCCGCCATAACTACCGTAGCTGTTCCCCATGAATGAAGCTCCTTGGTATCTCAATAGTTGGTATCCCAAATGCTGATTGGCATTCAGAAGCCCTCTTAGTTCTCCCAAAAATGAGCTGCCATACACGCGTCACTGACATTCTACTTGTCTGCATACACTGCCACGATTTGCCAATCCTGCAGGCAACTCTATCACATGGATATCCATTGCCTCACCATTTCATCACCTCATCATGACATTGTTTCACCATTCAGGCTGCGACGAGTCGGTGTACAACGTGTCGTTGACGGACTTGGCCCTGCCTGGCACCGGTGAAGTGAGGGGCCTCGCCGTCCGGAGCCTCAGCGCTTCTGTTGCATGGTGGGAACGAGGTCACGAAATGTCACGAAGTTAGCTGATCGAAAGTATGGATGATTGATGACTGGTGAGATGATGAGTGATGATTGATGTTGAAGGGGATTTTCTGCGATGGTTTGCAGTTGTTTGAATGAGGTATAGATTAATGATTGTTATTTTGATGAGAAACGGCGATGATTGTCAAATTGTTGATTGAGTGTGTCAAACATCGTGTTATAGCAATTTACTACTGGCGTATGACTCCAGGAATGGCTGACTCGTGGCATGGAGTAGAGTAAAATCGTGGCTTCCAAAGTTTCTAGTTGGTTTAAATGGCATGGTACCATCATAATTGGTTATTATTGGCTGGTAGTATTCCAATGGTTTTGATCACAGAATGTACTTCCGTAGCTTCTTATATATGGTTCACACAGGTCCTGTTTATTGCGGGAGTGTTCATGGGAATATGGTTGACCATTTTGTGCATGATTACGGTTGGTATCAATATCAATGGGATAAGAATTGGTGGACAAGCACAGGTTACACTGATCTTGTGTTTGGTCAAACATGTGAAAGTCTACTGTATAGCTTGCTGTGAGGGCGGTATGCGTATTCATGCTTCACTGCTTCACTCATTTAACCCCCGATAGGTACCATGAATGTCGGGCTGAGCATCCTCTTGTCATGATGTTATCAATACCACATCAATGAACAGCATCAATGAACAGCATCAAATCAGATGATCCAGATCTGCATTTTGCAACTAAGCTTGCACAACAAGATCTGCACAATCAGATCTGCTAAGATCGTGGCGAAGATCCGCAACTCGCTGGGCTTGGAGCCCTCGGTGCACTACTGGGCCATTGCCTTTGTCCGGGGACCCAACGCGTGGAGCAATAAGCCACACCTATTGGTCCCCAACTCAGCAAGATGCCAACAAGCTAACATTCTTCAGTGAATTGATTTGTTGACAAATGAACAACTCACATTGCACAGCATCAAAACGATCAAAATTGATTTAAGTTTTGGAGAGTCGCAACAGTGAGAGAGATTCCACGACTGCAGAAAGGGCAGGTCACAGTAGAATTGGCTTCAGCTTGAGAGTCATTTAGAGCGGAAAGTTTATGGACGGTGTTTGGCCTTGTCTTGTTACCTAACATGTTGGCACTAGTTTGAAGTTAAGGATCTACAATGGATCAATGGACAATCAGTTCGAAGTTAAGAAACCGCAAAAAACAAGCAATACAACACCATTGAATTATCAACTTTTTTTATCCTTCAATTCTAGAAGCAAAACATTGATGTTTGGTTGCTGTGTTTTTGTTTTCTTTGGCAGAGTCTTGCAACAACAAATTCGTTTCTCAAAAGCAGCAAGCACAGCAACAAGATGCCATCTTTGTCAACGGCCGACGCGTCAATTCCGACCAACGGAGCGCAGGAAGATCGCATCGATCCCATCACCAGTGCAGCGCTTCGGGCCGTCCAGACGAACACAGTGTCTTGGAACGCAGCGCCGCCGGTCACGTTTTTGTAGACACTTTGGGTTCAACAAGTAGAAATGATATGAACTTCATTCAAGCAAGACTCATTATTGACCAAATATCATGGCTATGTAGTTTCAGGATTCATGGTCATATCGGAGGGGGCTTTCTCTGTTTGAAAGGACCAACAGGTTTCATCCTTGATACATCACAATTGTGGCATGTCGTTTGCGCGTGAGCAGCTAGCATCACCATCCAAAATCTGTATGCTTAACATTGGATGCACGGCTTGAACTTGAGCAATAAACTCCAGTATTGTTAGGTGTTTGATTGCATTATATTTACTAGAGTAGCATAAAGTAGCAATAGTATCAATGATTGACATGTATTGATGACATCACATTCTCAGTGTTGAACCATCAACACTTCTGTTTGCGGCACGTCGACCCATCCCTTCATCCTGAGATTCTTGTGCCGATGGCAGTGATCGTCGGGCTCCAACTGTTGGGGCTGGCGATGGAGTAGAACAGCTGCGACGAGACACGAGGCGAATTCCAAAGGAATTTCCTGGTGCCGTGTCGATTTCTGGGATTCCGTTCTGATTTTTTGGTTCTTAAGTGTTGAGTTGTGAAATCGAAGTAGAAACAACTCACAGATGACATTGCCGAAGATTTGACTCCAAGATTGCAGACGCGACTTTGACACACAGACTTGATGCAGCAAGTCTCAAAGAAATTTCAGTGTGCCGATGCAAGATGTGAAGAAAAGCGAGGCACCGGGCACTGTTCAGTGCTGTTGCAAGGGTACAAGACTCCAGAAACATTTTGACAACTCAAATGGGGAGGTTTGCCAAAGGGGGTGAACCCCGGAAGACTGGATTTGAGCGTCTTCACTTGGGCAGCTTTGCTCTATTCTGGCCAACTCAAGTTCTGAGGTCGTTTAGAACCTTGCAGATGCTAAAGATAGACCTAGTTGAGCACCAAGGTTTCTCATCAGTCATTTTTAGCGAGAGTTCTGTGCTGGTTGATTGAGAGGGTGTAGTGATAAGCGACTGAACTGCCACTCACAACTCCTGACTCACGACTCATAAGCCACCGTAGAACCTATCCAAAAATGGTCCTGAGAAGTGCTCAGTTGCTTCTGCTTGCCTTCCATGGTCTTTTGGCTTCAGTCCAGAGTGTTTTTTGCGAACTCTCTCGGTGTTTTCCTTTCATGATGCGCCATGCGCTTGGGAGTGGCTACTGCCATTTTGTTGGTGCTTGGCGCGAGCGCTCTGCGAGATGAGATTGACAGGTTAGCGCTGCAGGCCTTTGGGAATTCTGGAAGATGGTGTGCCGTGAAACTCACAACTCATTCGCTACCTAGGGTTTGCTGGTACCGCAATGTCTGTTTCACTCCCAATTTGCGGTAGCAGAGATCGGTTTGAAGGCACGTCTTTGGTGCAAGATCTGTGGAGCATGGTGGTCTTGCGGGGGATTGCAAGTTGCAAGGCAGGTAAAGTTTCAAAAAATTCTTGGAGGCTTCCTGGAGCCATTTGTGACTCTGAGCATGCTGAACCAGAACTACTGCACGGGAGACAAAGCTACATCAATGCAGAGATAAATGCTGAAGTAGTTGGCAATGGATATTGGAATTTGTTAAGCAACCACTGCGGAATGGGTTCAAGTGAAAGTGAGGCGGCCCGCTAGCAAGGTCTTTTGCTTTAATTGCAATACAGGTGCTGTCCTCATCTGATTTGCCTTCACCTTGGTGCTCAAGTCTTTGTGCCGCAGGTGGGAGAAAATGAGCATATTTCCAACCAAGAAGAGGCACAATCTTCAGAGGGTTTTGGATTTGTTCTGGGAGGATGTGTTGCTCGGAAACCTTCCATCAAAACATCGTGTTTTCTGCAAGAACGGTTTTTACTTCTAGCTTGAAACTGCATTTGTTGCACGTTTCCCTGCAAGCACTACGACTTTTTGTTTCTGGGTTGGCCTCTGTGTAATTTGTTGAGGCAAGCCATGGAAGTTCCCAACTTGAAGAGCAGCAGCCTGTAGTTTCTTGGCAAGTCGTTTGGACAGGTGGGAGCACCAGCGCCTTTGAAGTGTTGGACATTTTTTTCTAGTGAGCCAATTTTGCCATCAGTAAGTTCTACCGAATGCAGTAAGGTGTTTGGATGACATGTTCCAGAAAAGATGTGATGTTCCGGGATGACGCCTGATCTAGGCTCAGCCTTTCAGCCCAACAGCAGCTGAAGCGCTCATCGTCCCTTGGAATGTGAACGAGAAGCCAGCATTTCAAATGTTACAATGCACAAGTATGCAGCAAAATTGTGTAGAATTTTGAGGTCCTCCAGAGATAGTGGTGCCCACCCCCTTCAATTGCTTGCACTGCCAGGACCTTCCAGTGGATCCTACAGATGCTTCAGAAAGCACAGCATCTCGGAAGATGTGATCGGTTTTCGGGTGGTTTGCAGTCGGAACCAATACAAATCAAAGTTGCATGAGAATCTTTGGGCCAGATATGGCCAGATGCGAGATCTTTTTTCTATCGTTCGTTCAAGGGTTTTCTGACGACTTTTGGGCGGACTGTCATTCAGGTCTTGGGCGACGGGAGCTGCAGGGATGGCGTGCTGCGCGTGAAGGGCTCCATGGTGGTCAAAGAGGAGCTGGTTTTTTCGGAGGACTTTGGGCGCTGCTTCGCTTTGTTTGCGAGTTGAGTGACGATGCTTTGACAGGCCAATACTTTCACAACCTCACTTTGTTTTTGGTAGACTTGTGCCTTATCACAACAGAGTCGATGCTGCCCTCTTATCTACCTTACATTGGATTTTCGATCGTCAATTCATCAGTTTCATGTCCAGGTAACCTTTCAGCACTGAAGCAGGTTAGGTGCACTAATGATGAAATTGGTAAAAATTGTTGGCAAGCCGATGATGCCGGTGAGATTGTGAAAAAAAAAAAGAAATAGCCACATCATGGGCAAATAGCTGTCATGCAAAGTGGCGGCTGCCGCTTATGTGCAAAGTAGGATTGCGCAGTACTACGTGGAGAGCCAGGTTCACAGGTGGGAGTGCTGCCTTGGGGCCAGTTCCAAGATGATCAAGATGGGTTGGGCGGCTGCCGCTTATGTGCAAAGTAGGATTGCGCAGTACTACGTGGAGAGCCAGGTTCACAGGTGGGAGTGCTGCCTTGGGGCCAGTTCCAAGATGATCAAGATGGGTTGAGATAAGTTGAGCTGTTGATCTTTTAAACTGCAAAGTAGTCGGCAGATCTTGGCAGGTGATCTTGAGGGCGCCTGTGATCTTTCGAGGACTGGCACGGTAACAAGATCAGGTCTTTGAGAGTTCTGCAGAAAGTAAAGCAGGGACCGAAACAAAAAAAACAACCCTTGCTGAAGTGCAGGTTCTCGGCTGAACATATGTTGAACTCTCTGAGGAGGTCAAGTCACATTTTGAGGAGAGCTTCCCCGAGTTCCCCCTTGGTTGATGCAAAAATCCATGTCAAGCACAGGATGGCAAAGGCCTTGTTTCAGGTGCAGACGTGTCTTACTTCGAAGGTTGTGTGTTTCATTCTCTTGTTGGAAGCATTGTCGACCTCCATAGAAGAAGGATTCGTTTGTCTAGAGTGTATGGACCTGGAATGTGAGCACCTTGAAACCCCTCTGGACATGTGAAGCGAGTCAGCCCTATAGCACAAGAATCCCCCAAGAATCCCCGGTGTAGGTTTCTGGGTTCTTAGAGGAACCCGTTGCGCCAGCTCCCAGTACAACGTTTGATCATGAGATGATAAGCATGAACTGTGCGCAATCGTCCTGGACTTCCCGTGTGTGGCTGAACAAGGTAGGTCTTGAGTCCAATGTCCACCTCAACTGGGGAAGCTCGTTGACAGAGATCAACTCACAGCACACCACAGGAGACGTGCAGATCGAGGGGGATCTCCACTTCAGTGCAGCCCATGGCCTACAGCGATCTTGCCTCACCGTCAACAAGAACTTGAACGTCACCGGAAAGATCCGCATCCAGAACTGCCACAACCAAAACAAGGCCGGTGAACGACTGCCTGGATTGCCAGTTCAGGTTGGGCGATGGATGTCCAGAGTTTGTCGCTCAAAGAGTGGCCTTACTTGGATAGGCACGAGAGGAAACGGACATAGACATTGCTTGCAAGGGCTCGATTGAAGCAATCAGTTTGAGGAACAAGGCCATTACTCAGATTATAGATCAAGTCTGATAATGTCCGATGGAGTAGCAATGCAAGAACATTCAGTCAACATTGAGTCCAGCTGTGGAACCAATACCAGCGAAAAAGGCATCCAAGACGTTTCGGAATGATCCTGCTGTGCTCGCAGGACCGGAAGCTCAAGCGAGGCCAGGGGCCTCGACTATGTAAATTGAGAATCGCGGGCTGGACCTGTCGAGCTTTAGGAGTTGTCAGTGCTTGGGTTGGTTCAACTAGACGGTCAGACCCAATTCACTTCTCTATGCTCCTTATTGTTCGGGTCAAGTATCCAACAAGCTTCTCACCGAACGTTCTACACATTGCATCGGAGGCTTCAGCAAAACCTTGGATCAACATGCTTCGGCCTTGCCCAGGCGGCGGCCTGTACGTCCACAAACAGCTGTCGCAGCACGGTGGAACCATGGAGTTCCACAACTGCAGCAGCAGTGGCCCTGGTGCGGATCCCCAAGGGCAGGATGAGACCTGGGCTGAAGTTTTGCCAGATGGATTCCATTTTGAAGCATCTTGCATTCGCAAACGATTTAGCAGGGTTTGACCAAATAGGTTGCATTGGGCTGCAAAATGGTCGCAGGATACTTTCGTCAGGGCCAGGAGCGCAAGTCATGTGTTGTCCATATGATTCGCAATGCTATGGGATACCGCCGGGACATGGTTTCATGGTCGAGCAGTAGCTGCCTCTTTGCACTCTCTTTGTCGTTTCCCTGTTTGCCACAGCCCGGGTGGTGATAGTTTTCAGGAAAAAAGCTGTTGGCCCTGTAGCTGTGGCACCACCACCGAGCTTGAGTTGCTGGGAACTCATAGGCCAACTGCATAGCAAAAGAGAGAGAGAGATCTGATGCAGTTGCCGCTGTCTGGGCACCTGTTTCCAGCGAACACTAAACCACGCCAGCCCCAACCTTGGCACCAAGCCCATTTACTTCACACGAAAAGGTTGGTACGGTGAGTTGACTATCTCAAGTGAAAAGGGACGTGGGTTGCCCGCTGTTTGCTGTTTGTGCATTGGCTCCCTGTGTTGCCAACTGTTTGTACCTACTTGGCACCAAGCCCCTTGACAACTGAAGACTTAAGACTTCCAGGACCAGGGGTGTCGTTCACTTCTCTATGCTCCTTATTGTTCGGGTCAAGTATCCAACAAGCTTCTCACCGAACGTTCTACACATTGCATCGGAGGCTTCAGCAAAACCTTGGATCAACATGCTTCGGCCTTGCCCAGGCGGCGGCCTGTACGTCCACAAACAGCTGTCGCAGCACGGTGGAACCATGGAGTTCCACAACTGCAGCAGCAGTGGCCCTGGTGCGGATCCCCAAGGGCAGGATGAGACCTGGGCTGAAGTTTTGCCAGATGGATTCCATTTTGAAGCATCTTGCATTCGCAAACGATTTAGCAGGGTTTGACCAAATAGGTTGCATTGGGCTGCAAAATGGTCGCAGGATACTTTCGTCAGGGCCAGGAGCGCAAGTCATGTGTTGTCCATATGATTCGCAATGCTATGGGATACCGCCGGGACATGGTTTCATGGTCGAGCAGTAGCTGCCTCTTTGCACTCTCTTTGTCGTTTCCCTGTTTGCCACAGCCCGGGTGGTGATAGTTTTCAGGAAAAAAGCTGTTGGCCCTGTAGCTGTGGCACCACCACCGAGCTTGAGTTGCTGGGAACTCATAGGCCAACTGCATAGCAAAAGAGAGAGAGAGATCTGATGCAGTTGCCGCTGTCTGGGCACCTGTTTCCAGCGAACACTAAACCACGCCAGCCCCAACCTTGGCACCAAGCCCATTTACTTCACACGAAAAGGTTGGTACGGTGAGTTGACTATCTCAAGTGAAAAGGGACGTGGGTTGCCCGCTGTTTGCTGTTTGTGCATTGGCTCCCTGTGTTGCCAACTGTTTGTACCTACTTGGCACCAAGCCCCTTGACAACTGAAGACTTAAGACTTCCAGGACCAGGGGTGTCGGTGCGAATCTGTTTGCCATCGCATCAGCAACAGACACCTGCAAGCGCGAACCTCTGCATACATCTTCCACCCACCTTTTCAATATACAAATCAGATTTGTCACAATCCACCGAGGCACTAGCAGTTCATTGCTCGGCAGCAGATTTTCTTCAAAGTGTTGTTTCAAGCTATCCAACCTAACATGATCAGCGGACACTTCCAGGTGGGTACATTGCGTTGGTTTCATGGACTTAAGTGAAAAAGACCGTCTGTGTTTCCCACGGTTTCTTGTTTCTGCATTGGCTCTCGTACTTTTAAATTCCTGACGGGGTCAAGTATCCCACAGACTTCTCACCGAACGTTCTGCACATCGCATCTGAGGTTTCAGCAAAAACTGGAGTCAACATGTTTCGGCCTTGCCCAGGCGGCGGCCTGTTCATCGTCAAACAGCTGTCTCAGCACGGTGGAACCATGAAGTTCCAAACCTGCAGCAGCAAGGATCACGGTGTGGAGCCCCAAGGACAGGATGAGACCTGGGTCGAAGTTTTGCCAGATGGGCTCCATCTCAAAGGATGTTGCATTAGAAACGTTCGAAACATTCGAAACATCACCACCTATCAGGCGTTGGCCAGTGGGTTTGATGCTCTGAAATCTTCCTCATTTTGGGATAGTTGTTGTATGTTGTTGTGGAGCCATGTGAAGGCCCCTTCCTGCAGCATTGGACAAACTAAATGGTTTTCTAACTTCAGTTCCAATCTCGGCACCAAGTTCCTCGACAACTTAAGACTTAATACTTCCAGGGTCAAGGGTGTTGGTGCGAATCTGTTAGCCATTGCATCAGCACCAGACACCTGCAATCACCAACCTTTGCATACCTTTTCAAGACACCTTTTCAGCATACAAATCAGATTTGTCACAATGTACCGGGGCCCCAACGGTTCATCGCTGGGCAGTTGATTTTGTTCAATGTCTTTTTTTCAGGCATCCAACTTGATATGATCAGCGGACGCTTCCTATCCAAAGGGTGCTAGGTGGGTACATTGCGTTGGGTCAATTGACTCAAGTGAAGAAGGCTGTTTGTTTTTTCCCCGGTTTCTTGTTTCTGCATTGGCTTTCGTACTTTTCAATTCCTGACCGGGTCCAGTATCCCAGACACTTCCCGCCGAATGCTTGGCACATCGCAGCAGAGGCTTCAGCAAAAACTCGGGTCAACACGCTTCGGCTTTGCCCAGGCGGCGGCCTGTACGTTGTCAAACAGCTGTCTCAGCACGGTGGAACCATGGAGTTCCATATCTGCAGCAGCAGCAAGGAGGGTGTGGAGCCCCAAGGACAGGATGAGACCTGGGCCAAAGTTTTGCCAGATGGGCTCCATCTCAAAGGATGTTGGATTCGAAACATTCGAAACATCACCACCTATCAGGCGTTGGCCAGTGGGTTTGATGCTCACAAATCTTTCTCAGTATAGGATAGTTAGTTGTTGAGGGGTCATGTGAAGGCCACTTCCTGCAACATTGGAGTAACTAAATGGTTTTCTGACTTCAGTTCCAACCTCGGCACCAAGTTCCTCGACAACTTAAGACTTCAGACTTCCAGGGTCAAGGGTGTTGGTGCAAATCTGTTTGCCATTGCATCAGCACCAGACACCTGCAATCACCAACCTTTGCATACCTTTTCAAAACACCTTTTCAGCATACAAATCAGATTTGTCACAATGTACCGGGGCCCCAACGGTTCATCGCTGGGCAGTTGAATTTGTTCCTTTTTTAAGGCATCCAACGTAACATGATCAGCGGACACTTCCTATCCCAAGGGTGCTAGGTGGGTACATTGCGATGGTTTAATGAAGTCAAGTGAAAAAGGCTGTCTATTTTTCCGCGGGTTTTTGTTGGTACATTGGCTTTCGTGCTTTTAGATTCCTGGGTGGGTCAAGTATCCCAGAGACTTCTCGCCAAACGTTTTTCACATTGCACGCTCCGGCCTTGCCCAGGCGGCGGCGTGCACGTTATCAAACAGCTGTCTCAGCACGGTGGAACCATGGAGTTCCACAACTGCAGCAGCAGTAAGGGTGTGGAGCCCCAAGGACAGGATGAGACCTGGGCCGAAGTTTTGCCAGATGGGCTCCATCTCAAAGGATGTTGCATTCGAAACATTCGAAACATCACCACCTATCAGGCGTTGGCCAGTGGGTTTGATGCGCAGAAATTTTCCTCATTATGTGATAGTTGTTGTATGTTGTTGTGGAGCCATGTGAAGGCCACTTGTTGCAGCATTTGACCAACTAAGTTCCCTAATTGAGTTCCAATCTTGGCGCCAAGCCCCTTGACTCACAAAACTTAAGACTTCCAGGACCAGGGGTGTCGGTGCAAATCTGTTTGCCATTGCATCAGCACGAGACACCTGCAAGCGCGAACCTCTGCATACCTTGCAAGCCGCGAATGGTTCATCGCTGGGCAGATGATTTTCTTCAAAGTGTTTTTTCAAGGTATCCAACCTAACATGATCAGCGGATACTTTCTTTGCAAAAGGGTGCTAGTTGGGTACATTGCGATGGTTTAATGAAGTCAAGTGAAAAGGATGTCCGTGTTTCCCACGGTTTCTTGTTTCTGCACTGGCTCTCGTATTTTTGAATTGCTGAATGGGTCAAGTATCCCAGACTCTTCTCACCGAATGTTTTGCACATTGCATCGGAGGCTTCAGCAGAACTGGGGTCAACACATTTCGGGCTTGCCAAGGCGGTGGCCAGTACGTCTCCGAACAGCTGTCGCAGCACGGTGGAAGCATGCAGTTCCACTCCTGCAGCAGCAAGGAGGGCGGTTTGGAGCCCCAAGGACAGGATGAGACCTGGGCCGAAGTTTTGCCAGATGGACTCCATCTCAAAGGATGTTGCATTCGAAACATCACCACCTATCAGGCGTTGGCCAGTGAATTTGATGCGCGGAAATCTTCCTCATTATGTGATAGTTGTTGTATGTTGTTGTGGAGCCATGTGAAGGCCACTTCCTGCAACATTGGACAAACTAAATGGTTTTCTGACTTCAGTTCCAATCTCGGCACCAAGTTCCTCGACAACTTAAGACTTAAGACTTCCAGGGTCAAGGGTGTTGGTGCCAATCTGTCTGGCATTGCATCAGCACCAGACACCTGCAATCACGAACCTCTGCAGCTGCATACCTTTTCAACCTACCTTTTCAACATACAAATCAGATTTGTCGCAATCCACCAAGGCACTAACGGTTCATCGCTGGGCAGATGATTTTCTTCAAAGTGTTTTTTCAAGGTATCCAACCTAACATGATCAGCGGATACTTTCTTTGCAAAAGGGTGCTAGTTGGGTACATTGCGATGGTTTAATGAAGTCAAGTGAAAAGGATGTCCGTGTTTCCCACGGTTTCTTGTTTCTGCACTGGCTCTCGTATTTTTGAATTGCTGAATGGGTCAAGTATCCAAGAAGCTTCTCACCGAACGTTTTTCACATTGCATCTGAGTTTTCAGCAAAAACTGGGGTCAGCATGCTTCGGCCTTGCCCAGGCGGTGGCATGAGGGTCTCCAGGCTCTCGCAGCATGGTGGAACCATCGGGTTCAAAAGCTGCAGCAGCAAGTGGGGTGTGGAGCCCCAAGGACAGGATGAGACCTGGGCCGAAGTTTTGCCAGATGGGCTCCATCTCAAAGGATGTTGCATTCGAAACATCACCACCTATCAGGCATTGGCCAGTGAATTTGATGCGCGGAAATCTTCTTCATGATGGGATAGTTGTTGTATGTTGTTGTGGAGCCATGTGAAGGCCACTTCCTGCAACATTTGACCAACTTAACTAAAGAATTACTAGTTTCAGTTCCAATCTTGGCGCCAGGCCCCTTGACAGCTTAAGACTTCAGACTTCCAGGGTCAAGGGTGTTGGTGCAAATCTGTTTGCCATTGCATTAGCACCAGACACCTGCAATCACCAACCTTTGCATACCTTTTCAAAACACCTTTTCAGCATACAAATCAGATTTGTCACAATGTACCGGGGCCCCAACGGTTCATCGCTGGGCAGTTGAATTTGTTCCTTTTTTAAGGCATCCAACGTAACATGATCAGCGGACGCTTCCTATCCAAAGGGTGCTAGTTGGGTACATTGCGATGGTTTAATGAAGTCAAGTGAAAAGGATGTCCGTGTTTCCCACGGTTTCTTGTTTCTGCATTGGCTCTCGTATTTTTGAATTGCTGAATGGGTCAAGTATCCCAGACTCTTCTCACCGAATGTTTTGCACATTGCATCGGAGGCTTCAGCAGAACTGGGGTCAACACGCTTCGGCCTTGCCAAGGCGGTGGCCTGTATGTGTGGGAGCAGCTTTCTCAGCATGGTGGAACCATCGGGTTCAAAAACTGCAGCAGCAGTAAGGGTGTGGAGCCCCAAGGACAGGATGAGACCTGGGCCGAAGTTTTGCCAGATGGGCTCCATCTCAAAGGATGTTGCATTCGAAACATTCGAAACATCACCACCTATCAGGCGTTGGCCAGTGGGTTTGATGCGCAGAAATTTTCCTCATTATGTGATAGTTGTTGTATGTTGTTGTGGAGCCATGTGAAGGCCACTTGTTGCAGCATTTGACCAACTAAGTTCCCTAATTGAGTTCCAATCTTGGCGCCAAGCCCCTTGACTCACAAAACTTAAGACTTCCAGGACCAGGGGTGTCGGTGCAAATCTGTTTGCCATTGCATCAGCACGAGACACCTGCAAGCGCGAACCTCTGCATACCTTGCAAGCCGCGAATGGTTCATCGCTGGGCAGATGATTTTCTTCAAAGTGTTTTTTCAAGGTATCCAACCTAACATGATCAGCGGATACTTTCTTTGCAAAAGGGTGCTAGTTGGGTACATTGCGATGGTTTAATGAAGTCAAGTGAAAAGGATGTCCGTGTTTCCCACGGTTTCTTGTTTCTGCATTGGCTCTCGTATTTTTGAATTGCTGAATGGGTCAAGTATCCCAGACTCTTCTCACCGAATGTTTTGCACATTGCATCGGAGGCTTCAGCAGAACTGGGGTCAACACGCTTCGGCCTTGCCAAGGCGGTGGCCTGTATGTGTGGGAGCAGCTTTCTCAGCATGGTGGAACCATCGGGTTCAAAAACTGCAGCAGCAATTGGGGTGTGGAGCCCCAAGGACAGGATGAGACCTGGGCCGAAGTTTTGCCAGATGGGCTCCATCTCAAAGGATGTTGCATTCGAAACATCACCACCTATCAGGCGTTGGCCAGTGAATTTGATGCGCGGAAATCTTCTTCATGATGGGATAGTTGTTGTATGTTGTTGTGGAGCCATGTGAAGGCCACTTGTTGCAGCATTTGACCAACTAAGTTCCCTAATTGAGTTCCAATCTTGGCGCCAAGCCCCTTGACAACTCAAGACTTCAGACTTCCAGGACCAGGGGTGTTGGTGCCAATCTGTGTGGCATTGCATCAGCACCAGACACCTGCAAGCGCGAACCTCTGCAGTCTGCAGCTGCATACCTTTTCAACCTACCTTTTCAACATACAAATCAGATTTGTCACAATCCACTGAGGCACTAATCGTTTATCGCTGGGCAGCCAAAAGTTTTTCAAATTGTTTTTTCCCGAATGCGTATGGAAGGGTTCCCGTTTATAGTTGGGGGTCTGGGGGTTGGACCTGTGTTCGCGTGGTCTGTGTTGTCAGGTCGTCGGGCCGTCGGGTCGTCGTCGCGTGGTCGTTGACGTGGTCGCGTAGTCGTGTCGTCGTTAATTCCCTGCCATGCGGGAGAGCTCGCGGACGTGTTTTCTGTGCCTCCAGACATAGAGCAGCTATGACGCAAAACGCATTGTAATTGCTGCGAAAAGTGTCTCCAAATCGTGTCTTTTAAGCGTGTCGAAGTTGACTTTGTGTGACAGGCGCAATAGATTCTGCACGTCCTTCATTTACAATTTTGCATGGATCGTTGCAAGCGCGGCGCTTTGGACATCCCCGGTTTCATGTTTCGTGGCAGGCGCAGCGCTTTGTTCGTGTTGATGCTGTGATTTTTCGCAAGACGCACTGGCACGGAGCTATCAGGTGTGCGCCAAGTGCAAAAACCGTGTCCAAGCCTTTCTGCTTCTGGAATCGTACTCCGCGCTGTGAGGCGTACGCAAGCTTTGTTTTGAAGCATGTCTTTTCTTGGGAAGCGCAGTGGCGCGGCTGCAAATGGCATTCCTTGACGTGTCAGTTTTTCTCGTTGTCCGCATGGTAAATCCCGCAAAAATGTCTCTTCGTTGTGTTGCTTTTTGTCTTGATTTTTTTGCTCTTTGCACTGTGAGGCGTGCGCGAAAGTGCTTCAGAAGTTTTTGTTTTGAGGCTTCCATGGCATCTCCTTGCTCGCTCCGCGCAATGTAAATGCTGCGTCAAGCTGTTTTGCTGCTGTTCTGCGCTTCGTGTCTGACATACAAAATGCATTGTAATTGCTGCGCCAGGATGGCTTTTGTTGTCGCGCTGGTGTGCAAAACACATTGTCATTGCTGCGTCAAGTTGATTTTGGATGACTTTGTACATGACTTTCAACTACTTTGTAGTACGTTGTAGTAAGTTGTCATACGCTGTAGTACGTTGTAATACGTTGTAGTACCTTGTAATACGTTGTAGTACGTTGTAGTACGGTGTAGCACCTTGTAATATTTTGTAGTACGTTGTAATACGCTGCGCTACTTTGCAATACGTTGTAGTACCTTGTACTATATTTTGTAGTCCGTTGTAATACGTTGCAGTACTTGGTAGTTCGTTGTAGTACCTTAGAGTACTTTGTAGTACGTTGTAGTACGTTGTAATACATTGTAGTCCTTTGTAGTACGTTGAAGTACATTATAGTACTTTGTAGTACGTTGTAGTACATTGTAGTCCTTTGTAGTACGGTGTAAGATGTTGTTGCAAGTTTTGTTCTAGTACGCTTTGTCTTGGTACGTTCTCTTCTGGCGCGTTTTGTCTTGGTGCGTTTTGTCTTGGTACATTTTGTCTTGGTGCATTTTGTCTTGGTTCGTTTTGTCTTGGTACATTTTGTCTTGGTAGGTTTTGTCTTGGTACGTTTGGTCTTGGTAGATAAGATACAGTGCCACAAGAGTGTCCTACAGAAAATGCTTCGCAAAAGTGTCCTACAGAAAGTGTCTCGCAAGAGTGTCCTAAGAAAGTGTCTCACAAGAGTGTCCTCCAAGGCGTGTCTTACAAGAGTGTCCTGCCAAAAGTGTCGTACAGAAAGTGTCTCGCAAGAGTGTCCAACAAGAGTGCCTTACAAGAGTGTCCTACCAAGAGCGCCCCACAAGAATGTCCACAGAAAGTGTTTCACAAGACTGTCCTGCAGAGACTGTTTCACAAGAGTGTCCTGCAAAGAGTGTCTTACAAGAGCGTCCTGCCAAGAGTGCCCCACAAGAGTGTCCTACAGAAAGTGTCTCACAAGAGCGTCCTACAAAGACTGTTTCATATAAGTGTCCTACAAGGCGTGTCTTACAAGAGTGCCCTGCCAAGAGTGTCCAGCAAGAGTGTCCTACCAAAAACGTCTAACAAAAGTGTCTTACAAGAGTGTGCCACAAGAGTGTCCTACAGAAGTGTCTTTCAAGAATGTCCTTCCGAGACTGTGCCACAAGAGTGTCCTACAGAGAGTGTGTTACAAGAGTGTCCTGCCAAGAGTATCCCACAAGAGTACCCTAGTGTCCTGCCAGGGGTGTTCCACCAAGTTTGTCCCACAAGGGCGTTCTACAGAAACGATTTCACAAGAGCGTCCTACATGGGCGTGTCTTACAAGAGTGTCCCGCCAAGAGTTTCCCACAAGAGTGTCTTACAGAAAGTGTCTCACAAGACTGTCCTACAAGAGTGTCTTGCCAAAAATGGCCCACAAAAGTGTCTTACAAGAGTGTCCCGCCAAAAATGTCCCACAAAAGTGTTTTACAAGAGTGTCGTACAAGAGTGTCCTGCAAAAAATGTCCCACGCAAGTGTCTTACAAGAGTGTCCTGCCAAAAATGTCCCACACAAGTGTCCTACAGAAAGTGGTGCGCGAAAGAAAGTGCCCTACAGAAAGTGTCTCGCAAGAGCGTCCTGCAGAGACTGTCTCACAAGAGTGTCCTGCCCTGCAAGAGTTTTCCGCAAGAGTGTCCCACCAAGAGTGCCCCACAAAAGTATCCTGCAGAAAGTGTCTCGGAAGGGTGTTCTACAGAGAGTGCCTCTCAAGAGTGCCCTGCATCCTACAAGAGTATCTTACAAGAGTGTCCTACCAAGAGTTTCCTTCAAAAGTGCTTTTCAAGAGAGTCCTACAGAGAGTGTTCCACAAGAGTGTCGTACAGAAAGTGTTCCCCAAGAGTGTCCTACAAGGAGTGTCCCACGAGAGTGTCTTTCAAGAGCGTCCTCCACGGCGTGTCTTACAAGAGTGTCCTGCCAAGAGTGTCGTACAGAAAGAGTAGTGCCTTACAAGAGTGTCCTACCAAGAGCGCCCCACAAGAATGTCCACAGAAAGTGTTTCACAAGACTGTCCTGCAGAGACTGTTTCACAAGAGTGTCCTGCAAAGAGTGTCTTACAAGAGCGTCCTGCCAAGAGTGCCCCACAAGAGTGTCCTACAGAAAGTGTCTCACAAGAGCGTCCTACAAGGACTGTTTCATATAAGTGTCCTACAAGGCGTGTCTTACAAGAGTGTCCTGCCAAGAGTGTCCAGCAAAAGTATCCTACAGAAAGTGTCTCGCAAGAGTGTCCTACAGAGAGTGCCTCTCACGAGTGTCCTACATCCTACAAGAGTATCTTACAAGAGTGTCCTACCAAGAGTTTCCTTCAAAAGTGCTTGTCAAGAGAGCCCTACAGAGAGTGTTCCACAAGAGTGTCGTACAGAAAGCGTTCCCCAAGAGTGTCCCACGAGAGTGTCTTTCAAGAGTGTCCTGACAAGAGTGTCCTGCCAAGAGTGTCGTACAGAAAGTGTTCGCAGGAGTGTCCTACAAGAGTGCCTTACAAGAGTGTCCTAGCAAGAGTGACCCGCAAGAATGTCCTACAGAAAGTGCCTCACAAGACGGTCCTACAGAGACTGTTTCACAAGAGTGTCCTGCAAACAGTGTCTTTCAATAGCGCCCCGCCAAGAGCGTGCCACAAGAGTGTCCTGAAGAAGTGCCTTTCAAAAGTGTCTGACAAGAGTGTCCTACAAGAGTGTCCTACAAGGAATGTTTTACAAGACTGTCCTGCCAAGATTGTGCTGCAGAAAGTGTCCTACCAAAAATGTCCCACAAAACTGTCCTACAAGGGGTGTCTTACAAGAGTGTCCTGCCAAGAGTGTCCTACAAAAGTGTCTTACAATAGTGTCCTGCCAAGAGTGCCCCACAAGATTGTCCTACAGACAGTGTCTCACAAGAGCGCCCTACAAGAGTGTTTTGCAAGGAGTGTCTTACAAGAGGGTCCTACCAAGAGTGCTCCGCAGCAAATGTGTTACAAAAGTGTCCTAGAAGAATGTCCTGCCAAGAGAGTCCTGCAGAGACAAACAAGTGTCCTCCACAGACTGCAGTACAAGAATGTCCCACAAGAGTGTCCTACAGAGAGTGTCCTGCCAAGAGAATCCCACAAGAGTCTCCTACAGAGAGTGTCCTGCCAAAAATGTCCCACCAAGTTTGTCCCACAAGAGGGTCCTAGAGAGAGTACCCGCAAGAGTATCCTACTAAGAGTGTCCCACAAGAGTGTCCTACAGAGAGTGTACAAGAGTGCTCTCCGAAATTTGTCGCGCAAAAGGGCCCGTAGCGTGTCATACCAAGAGAGAACCACAAGAGTTTTTTTGTAGGAGTGTTTCCCAGACCCAAGAAAATGCTCGCAGGGTTTTGACATTCAGCAGCGTGTTCTTTTCCCCAAACATAATATGTGCATGAACCAAACGTGTGAAAAATTGGGTTCGTGGCTTGAATCTTGTTAATTTTTGTTTTCATATATTCCGACGCTTCTTTTGCAAAAAGGTAGGGTACATTGCGTTGGTTGAATTGACTCAAGTGAAAGAGGCCAGGCTGCCTGTGTTTCCCACAGTTTGTTTGTACGTTGGCTTTCGTACTTGTAAACGCCTGACCGGGTCAGGTATCCCAGAGATTTCTCATGGAATGTTTGGCGCGTTGCGTCAGAGGCTTCTGCAGAACTGGGGTCAACACGCTTCGGCCTTGCCCAGGCGGTGGTTTGTATGCCTCCGGGCAGCTGTCTCAGCACAGTGGAACCATGCAGTTCCACTCCTGCAGCAGCAGGGAGGGCGGTGTGGAGCCCCAAGGACAGGATGAGACCTGGGCCGAAGTTTTGCCAGATGGGCTCCACCTCAAAGGATGTTACATTAGAAACATCACCGCCTATCAGGCGTTGGCCAGTGGGTTTGATGCGCGGAAATCTTCCTCATGATGGGATAGTTGATGCGGGGCCATGTGAAGGCTACGTGTTTCAGCATTGCGCCAGCTAAATAATGCTAAATTGTTTTTAAATTCAGCTCCAATCTTGGTGCTTAGCCCCTTGACAATTCAAGACTTCAGACTTCCAGGGCCCGGGGTGTTGGTGCCAATCTGTGTGACATTGCATCAGCGCCAGACACCTGCAATCACGAACCTCTGCAGCTGCGTACCTTTTCAACCTACCTTTTCAACATACAAATCAGATTTGTCGCAATCCGCCAAGGCACTAACGGATCATCGCTGGGCAGATGATGTTCTTCAAAGTGTTTTTTCAAGGTATCCAACCTAACATGATCAGCGAATACTTTCTTTGCAAAAGGGTGCTAGTTGGGGGGATGGGTGTCAAAAAAAATTGCTAGGATCAAAAAAAGTTATTTTTGAGATCAAAGCCAAATTACTATTAGGATCAAAAAATATTGTTGTTCTTAATAGGAAACAAAGGAAGGGAGGGAGGAAGGAAGAAAGGAAGGAAGGAAGGAAGGGCAGGCAGGCAGGAAGGAAGGAAGGAAGGAAGAAAGGAAGGAGGGCAGGCAGGGAGGCAGGCAGGAAGGAGGGAAGGAAGGAAGGAAGAAATGAAGGAAGGAGGACGCCAACAAAGGAGCGTAGCTGTTGTCCGCCTGCGGCGCTGCGCCCTCCCCCAATCCCCCCCTCCCGCTTTTCTTTGGCCAAGTCACAGCTTCTGTTTATTTGGGATTTTTGTTTTGGTTCTATAATCTTTCAATTTTTGATGACTAGGGGCAATTAATTTCCATGCAAATTGCAAGGTTCTGTGTGGGAATGTTGTTTTGAGATTGTAAAAAGCTTTGTTTTTTGATTGCCTGGTTTTTTGGTTTCTTCCTATTAGTTTAATTTTATTGTTTCTATTTTGCTGATTTTTTTACTTTTATTATTATTGCTTTTAGTTTGTTTATTCTTGATATTTTTTAAAATTGCTAAGATTGTTACTGTTATTAACATTTGCATTATTTTGATTATTGTTGTTATTCTCATTATTATTCGTACTATTACTATTATTGTTATTGCTATTACTATTACTACTACTACTACTACTACTACTACTACTACTACTACTACTACTACTACTACTACTACTACTACTACTACTACTACTACTATTTTTATCATTATTATTTGTACTGCTGCTAGCTCCTCCTAGTGCTAGCTCCTCCTCCTCCTGCCGCTCCTCCTCCTCCTCCCGCTCCTCCTCCTCGTCCTCCTGCTGCTGCTTGGACTGCTGCTGCTATTACTTCCTAATCCTAATAATAAATTCTTTTGATCCTCAGAATAATTTTCTTTTGATAATTTGTTTTTGATCCCAGCAACAAGTTTTTTTTGATGCTTCACCCGTTGGGTACATTGCGATCGTTTAATTGACTCAAGTGAAAAAGGATGTCTGTGTTTCCCAAGGTTTCTTGTTTCTGCATTGTCTTTCGTAGTTGTAAACACCGAAAAGCTAATTGACTATGCAAATTGAGATTCGCGGGCTGGACCTGTCGAACTTTAGGAGTTGTCAGTGCTTGGGTCGGTTCAACTAGACGGTCAGGCCCAATTCACTTCTCTATGTTCCTTATTGTTCGGGTCAAGTATCCAACAAGCTTCTCACCGAACGTTTTTCACATTGCGTCGGAGGCTTCAGCAAAACCTGGAGTCAGCACGCTTCGGCTTGGCCCAGGCGGCGGCGTGCACGTTATCAAACAGCTGTCTCAGCACGGTGGAACCATGGAGTTCCAAACCTGCAGCAGCAATGGCCTCGGTGTGGATCCCAAGGGCAGGATGAGACTTGGGCCGAAATTTTGCCAGATGGGTTCCATTTTGAAGCATCTTGCATTTGAAAACAATTTAGCAGGTGGGTTTGACGCATGAGTTGCGGCCCCAAAATGGTCGCAGGATACTTTCGTCAGGACCAGTTAGTACAAAGTTAAGCTCAGGTTGGATTAATTGTTCCTTAGCTAAGAACGTGGGGAGCGAAAGTAATGTATTGTCCAAATGATTGGAATTTTGCTGTGGGGTACCCCGGGGACATCGTTTCATGGGCGAGCAGTAGCTGCCTCTCTGCACGCACTCTGTGGTTTTCCTGTTCGCCACAGCCCGGGCGGTGATAGTTTTCCCGAAAAAAGCTGTTGGCCCTGTAGCTGTGGCGCCACCACCGGGTTACCATTTTCTACTTGAGTTGCTGGGAATTCACAGAGGCCAACTGCATAGCAAAAGAGAGAGAGAGAGAGAGCTGATACAGTTGCCGCTGTCTGGGCACCTGTTTCCAGCGAACACTAAACCACGCCAGCCCCAACCTTGGCACCAAGCCCATTTAAAACGTGCAGTAGGACTTGAGACTTCGGGGCGGTGGGGGGTCTCCGTGAATCCAAGTCAGATTGACCAACAATCCTCCGAGTCTAAACCGCAAACGGTTGATCTGTTAGCTTATTAGCAACTCAAAATTGTTTTTCAAGGTTTTCCATAGTAAAATGATCAGCAGGCATTGCTTCAGTAATAGGTCACGCTAGGTTGGTAAGGTGAGTTGACTACTTATATCTTATGTCAAGGGAAAAAGGACGTGTGTGGGTTGCCCGCTGTTTGCTGTTTGTGTATTGGCTCCATGTGGTGCCCACTGCCTGTACCTAGGTGGAGGGTTGCTTGTCACCAGCGACTACAAACCGCACAGCGGCACAGCCGTTTTTAACCATTGCACGGCAAGCAAGGACGGTCACGAGCTCAGATGAGCACGTCCTGACAGCAATCAATCTGCGGTTTGGAAAATATCTTCGCCCGTTGCGAAAACGACTTCACTGGAGGATTTGCAGAGGCGGTTCCTCGTAAGAGTGTTCACTGGGGCCAACTGTAGCAAGCATGATACGTGTGTAGGTTAGCCTCGCAAGTCATGGGATTTGGCCATTCTTGATTTCGAGACAGCAACTGTGCAAATCCAAATCTGGGATTTGTAGTGGTGGGCCAGAAAATATTGCCAACATGCTTCGGCTTTGACCAAGAAGGGCAATCCCAGAATTTGGCCTTTCAATGAAGAAGGTAATCCATATTATGCGCCATCTTGGTTCAGCACAATTAAGGTGACTTCGATCCAAGGTTCTTTCAAGGTTCAGGTAATGCACAACATCCGCCTGCCATCTTGGAGACTCTGCTGCCGTCCACCATCAGAAAAAAATTGGGATTTGAAACTTATCGTCCGCAACTTTCCAAGTGAATCCACTTACAGTATACATCCTGGCAGCTGGCCACACCCAACGATTGGTCGATTGTTGGAGGGGAGATTGTTGGAGTTTGAACTCTTCTTGACGTCTTGAACCTTCTTAGGGATGCTTATACTTGAAAATATCGAAAGACTGCTACCAACCAACAACAGAATCAATCTGCATCAGTTGATGCCTGGTTTGAGGCGGAGGCCTTTGGGTGAACCGTTTTCGTCAGCCAGAGGCAGCACCGGCATTTGGGTCGACCATGATAGGCCATGCGATAAGCCAATAAATCCGACCAAATTCGACAGAAATTCGAGATGTTGATTCCTTTCAAGGTCATTTGCCAATGATTCTTTTCTTCAAAACAGTTGTTGCAGTTACGGCTGGCAGCTGAAGATCCGTCGGATTCAACAGACCAGTGTCCTTAGACTTCGTTCCATGCACCAAGAGCTGTCCTTCACAACGAGTCTGCCCGTAGGCCAATACATCCAACGCGACGATCTCCTTCAATCACTGCAGTGCGACACGTGGCGGTGGCATCTTCGCTGTCACGATCAACTCAATGCAGACGCTGCATTTCCACCAATGCAGAGCTTCGGAATCAGGCAAGGCTTTGCGTGCGAGCGAATCTGCCCGAAAAATGTGGAAAGAATTTTCTTTGCCCCCTGTTTTTCTTTAACATGACATTCTGGCCTTGAACTGTTCCTAGAGGTCCCAAGGGCCCAGCTGCTCAGCAATTACAGGATTTGCCAAAAGATGTTTGCAATCAAGATCTCTTCCTACTGGCATCCATGGTTTGCAGGGATTATGTACTCGAAAGCAGTCTGGTGTCAATACCTGTTGTTTCAATAGAGAACCTTTTCGCCCAGCACTTTGCCATCGCTACCGGTTTGGTTTCATACCTTTGCGCTTGCCGATGTGCTTTTTGAAGTGCTGCGCAACAGTTTCAGGCGGAGGTTTGCAGATCATCGGTTATGAAGGCGTGGGGTCTTTGACAAAGGCATGGTGACTGCTGGGGACAAGGACCAGATAACATCCGAATCTGAAGAGTTGGCACGGGGCATAGTAGGAATGTTAGGACGTGTGTGTGCTGGTGTGACAATGAAAGAGCAGCAGGGTGCCAACGACCACAAGAACCCCGCTTGGGAGGTTGTGAATGTGTGTGTGTGTGTGTGAATGTGCGTGTGCTCAATAAGGTCCTTGTGTGGCTGATGTGAGTGTTCAGGCAGGTCACTTTGTGTTGTAATCCTTTTTTCCCTTGGGTGGCTGATGTGAGTGTTCAGGCAGGTCACTTTGTGTTGTAATCCTTTTTTCCCTTGGGTGGCTGATGTGAGTGTTCAGGCAGGTCACTTTGTGTTCTAACTTTTTAGTCCATTGGGTGGCTGATGTGAGTGTTCAGGCAGTTCAGTTTGTGCTCTAAACCTTTTTTTCCCTTGGGTGGCTGATGTGAGTGTTCAGGCAGGTCACTTTGTGTTTCTAACTTTTTAGTCCATTGGGTGGCTGATGTGAGTGTTCAGGCAGGTCACTTTGTGTTCTAACTTTTTAGTCCATGGGGTGGCTGATGCGAGTGTTCAGGCAGGTCACGTTGTGTTCTAATCCTTTTTTCCCTTGGGTGGCTGATGTGAGTGTTCAGGCAGGTCACTTTGTGCTCTAACTCTTTATTCCAATGGGTGGCTGATGTGAGTGTTCAGGCAGGTCACTTTGTGTTCTTACTTTTTAGTCCATTGGGTGGCTTATGTGAGTGTTCAGGCAGGTCACTTTGTGTTTCTAACTTTTTAGTCCATTGGGTGGCTGATGTGAGTGTTCAGGCAGGTCACTTTGTGTTTCTAACTTTTTAGTCCATTGGGTGGCTGATGTGAGTGTTCAGGCAGGTCACTTTGTGTTCTAACTTTTTAGTCCATTGGGTGGCTGATGTGAGTGTTCAGGCAGGTCACTTTGTGTTCCAACTTTTTAGTCCATGGGGTGGCTGATGCGAGTGTTCAGGCAGGTCACGTTGTGTTCTAATCCTTTTTTCCCTTGGGTGGCTGATGTGAGTGTTCAGGCAGGTCACTTTGTGCTCTAACTCTTTATTCCAATGGGTGGCTGATGTGAGTGTTCAGGCAGGTCACTTTGTGTTCTAACTTTTTAGTCCATTGGGTGGCTTATGTGAGTTTTCAGGCAGGTCACTTTGTGTTTCTAACTTTTTAGTCCATTGGATCATTGGGTGGCTGATGTGAGTGTTCAGGCAGGTCACTTTGTGTTCTAACTTTTTAGTCCATGGGGTGGCTGATGCGAGTGTTCGGGCAGGTCACGTTGTGTTGTAATCCTTTTTTCCCTTGGGTGGCTGATGTGAGTGTTCAGGCAGGTCACTTTGTGCTCTAACTCTTTATTCCAATGGGTGGCTGATGTGAGTGTTCAGGCAGGTCACTTTGTGTTCTTACTTTTTAGTCCATTGGGTGGCTTATGTGAGTGTTCAGGCAGGTCACTTTGTGTTTCTAACTTTTTAGTCCATTGGGTGGCTGATGTGAGTGTTCAGGCAGGTCACTTTGTGTTCTAACTTTTTAGTCCATGGGGTTGCTGATGTGAGTGTTCAGGCAGGTCATTTTGTGTTCTAACTCTTTATTCCAATGGGTGGCTGATGTGAGTGTTCAGGCAGGTCACTTTGTGTTCTAACTCTTTCTTCCATTGGGTGGCTGATGTGAGTGTTCAGGCAGGTCACTTTGTGTTCTAACTCTTTATTCCACTGGGTGGCTGATGTGAGTGTTCAGGCAGGTCACTGTGTGTTCTAACTCTTTATTCCATGGGCCTTGTGTATCCTTTCACTTTAGGGATTGCAGCTTTTTCAGGCTCTGAATTGGGCAACGCTCGATTTGAGAATTGCAGCGCGGACAGAGCCACGGCGAGTCTTGAACTGAAACCTTGATGGGAAAACATTGGGCAGAAACAATTTCGATATGTTGACCTTGAGACATGTTCAAAGTTCAGCATTCCAAGCCAGTTGAATCCACCAGTGCATCAGCATGGCGACTTTGGTCACTTGTTCGTCAGCGAACAACTTGCGCATGAATCACAGTCGCAAAAACTCAGGATAGAAGCAAGAAGCTTGGCTGTGCAGCACCTGGAATTGGTGGATACTTTCAACATGGCTGTCGTGGTGCTAAGTGTGGCGCCTCAGTTTGCACTGCGGTGCATTGAGTGCTTACAAACTGGACAGATATGTGACAAGAGACAAGACCAACCACCTTTGAGTCAGTACCATTCGAACTCGTTAGAAAGGTGCACCAGTTACAGATGCTATTGTAATTTATGCCGGCGTTTTGAAACTTGACATTTGGCCATGGTGTCCAAATTGTATGGTGAATTTGAGAAGGCGTGCAGTTTGTTGCTGTTGGAGACGACCATGTTCTCAGCCAACACTTTATGATGAGGTTTGAACTTGTCCACGGCCATTTTCCACGCAACTGTCACTGCGCCACCGAAACTCACCATGGAGGCTGGAACCCTTGAACTCGTGCCTTAGCTGAGTTGGGAAGCTCGAAAGTGAGAGGACTAAGGGCCGCTTCAAATGTGAGCTGAAAAGGATCTGAAAGTGAGAGACACATAGAGACACTGGTTTTACAGAGACGTGATGAGACATGCCTCATACTGTCACAGAGTCACATTTGTGATGGTGGGGCAAGGCGCGCAAGATTGTTCGCAGATGTTCCCAATTGGACGATTGTCATTTGTTTGGATGGATTCCAGCGCTGTGGATGAACGTGGTTTTCACTTAAGCTGCTTTCACCTGACCATTTGATGAATCATGAATCAAAGAAAATGGTCGGGTCAGGTGATTTGCTTTATTTTCTATGACGCATTTCAAGCAGCTACGTTTACTTCAGCGGAGACCTCATTATTCTCTAAGAACAGCAATTAGAGCATACAGTATAAGATATCATAAGCTTATTAATCTACTCTGAGCTGTAAAAAGTACAATAAGATAAGCTATAGATCATGTCAATAGTTATTTATAACTCATTAATTTTTGCTACAAAGCTGTTCACGAGGACTTGGACTGCTCTTCTGAGGAGTCGGAATTGGACTGCTCGGCCCTGCGCGAGTGTCGCCTGTCGGTCCCTGCTTCTTCGCAGCCCACGACGGGGTTTCGATGCAGACTCGGCGCTGGGGTGGCCACGACTCCTCCTTTTGGATGCGTGGCGCCTCGCAGAATTGCTTGGAAACGGCGGGCAAACGACTGGACATCATGGACACCCCGCGTTGGACACAGGGCATGCGATATGATGAGTTAATCAGTAGAGAGTCTAAAGCAAGTTGCAAGCTCGACCCTATATTGTTGAGATGTTTTTCTTGGATGGAGGTTTTATTTTGTAAGAGCCGGAGGAAGAGAAGTAGAGTTGAGTAGCTTTGGCAGTGTTTTGACTCCGTTGCCGTACTTTCCGAAGACGAGACTCAGAATAGACTCGGAAAGGTTAGAGCATTGCCCCCAAAACGAGACTCAGAAAAGACGCCAAAAGCCATGATGCTTTTTGTTTCGCAATTCTTTTGTCAGAGCGAGGCATGCGCTGAAAGCTTCACACAAGTTGAAAGCGTCACCAACGGCAGCTGCTTCCCATGCCCGACGGGCGCACCTCTTTGCCACGCTGCGAAGATTCAGATGAAGTGCCCAGACAGAAATCAGTTGTGGCAGTCCAGAGACGCCATAGGCTGCGAAGGGTTCATCCAAAGGCAGCATTTGTCTTGAACAGTTCAAAGCGCCAGATCCTTCATTGCCGAAATGTTTATGGCCATTTTCTCTTCGTTCAAGCAGCTTCAAATTGCGATCCTTCGAGAGGTTCCACCTTTGGTGTGTATATGTTTGGTTCCCTCAATTGTTTTGCTAGTTTAGTAACTTTCTGATTCTTTTTGTCCGTCTTCCACTCCTCTTGTGACTATTCCCATCATCTTAAACACCGTCATTGTCAGAATGATATTCCAAGCCTTGCCTCCACGTCCTTGCAGATAAAGCACTGAGGCCCGGTTTCATGCTGCACGAAAATGATCTCAGTCGGCCATTGCATTGCCCAACAAAGGCCGTGGAAGGGCTGGAGATGGGATTTTGTTTCGAATTTATAACTTGGATTTTGCACACATGAGCTCTCAAGCAACGATCATCAATAGATTGGACAGGACTTTTTATGGTTAGCTGCTTAGCGGAATCAGAATTCAGATGCGACACCACTTTCCCTGTTGTTCGTAATGGAAGAAGGCATCCAACATGAATTTATGCTAAGTTGTTTACGGAGGTGCAGGGTAGGTGCATCTTCCATCACTCTTCCTATGTTCCAGCTTCAATTCTACAAGGTGGCTCATGTCTTCGAATCAAATCAGGTGTGTGGCAGGGTTTTGGAAAACAAGTACAACTCATGCATACGTTGGCAAGCCATTTGGAGATTCTTGGGTCCACTGTTTGTCGCGCCCAGCAATGTGTTTACAGATTAAAGAGGCATGTGCACACAAGCAACAGGGCGATGCGTCTTGATACATCATCATCATCATCATCATCATCATCATCATCATCATCATCATCATCATCATCTGATACATCACCATCATCATCTGATACATCATCATCATCTGATACATCATCATCATCACCACCACCATCATCACCATCATCATCACCACCACCATCATCATCGTCGTAATCATCATCATCATAATCATCATCATCATCATCATCATAATCATCATAATCATCATCATCATCAGCAGCATCATCACAATCATCATCAAATTGTTTTTCTATTTTCAACCCATTTGTAAGTCACATTAATTAAGACTTTATAATGTATGCAACTGCTGTCTTGAATAGTTGTTTGGTCAAAATCAATGCACAAACAGGGGGCAGCATGGTCGCGGCTGCGTTTGCACGGTCGGTGTCCCGTTTTTAGGTAAACAAAGATGAATGTGATGCAATTTGGCGATCATGTTCCTTAACATTGTTGCTTTCACTCTCCATTAATTTCACTCTCCATGAGGAAAACATAAGCGGGGTTCTTATGCACGCATGGTCCTCCAACAAAATACATTTAAGAAAATACGCGCACCTAATGCTACATTTGGTCCTCCTCTTGTTTTCTTGGCCAACGCCTCTGTTTCCATTCAACTGACCTCCGCTTTGCTTGTTTCCTTTTTGGGGCAGTTCCTACTTTGTCGATCCTCTCCTCAGTCCAACAGCTCTGTTAATTCCTCCCTTTTGTGCAGATGAACCAAAAATTGCTTTTGGCCCATAAAACTGCAGAACAGGGGACCCCCTGCGTGCACAAGAATCTGATCAAAACAAAAAGCCAAGGAAAAACAAAACCAACAAAATAAAAATCACAAGCTCAGTTTCCACGGGAACTTAAAAAGAAATTGAAACTGTGTTTTGAATTTATCCGTACACAAAGTTGGGTTTATGTTTGTCAAGACATAGCAGCATTCATGATATCGAGCTGTAAAGCCCTTAGTGTTCAGGGGCGCTTGCTACATTTAAGCTTGGCCGGGTTTTGCAATCATACCGGTCAGCCCCAATCCCGACAACAAACCATGTTTCCCCCATTGTTGTTTCGTACCTCCGCCATGGTGACAATACAAAAGCGCAGTTTTTATAGTTTCAAGAAGAAGAATGCAAAGTGAACTTTTGCTTCGCTTGTTTCTGAGAAAGCGCATCATGCAGACACCAACGCCAGGCCGACCTGCGTCGAACAAAGGCCCCCAACCCATGAAGACCAGAACACTTTGGGTAAATCATTGACCCAGGCTGCATCTCCTCCAAAAGGACAGCGTGCAAACCTGTCTCCGTTGCAGGTCGCTTGTCCCGGTGGAGAACTACCTGTGACCAACGACAGCCAAGCAATGTGCAGGAAAGGCTATGGTGCCGTGGCCAACAGTTACTGCATTTCTCCATGCTTGCATGACTTTTTGCCTCCTTGGTTGAAGATCTTCGTTGCAAAAATGCTGTTGCTGTTCTGAGTTTTAGCGCTACATGTGAATCTCTAAGAAGCTGCCAACTTGACCTGGTTTGAACTGCCACAGAGTGACTTGAGGCGAGGAAGGGTGTGCCAAGTGCGTTGAAGACGCTGGCACGAAGTACTTGATGGCAGATTCTAATGTGCTCGCATGCCCCGTGGCAGAAAGAGTGACGCCGAAATGATGGATGAAATCCCTGGAATTCCGTGTCATTTCACTATCGAATCGTCAGGGAACAGAATCCTGCTCAGTAGGCTGATTCGGGTTGCCTGAGCCGATCCGGCCAGGCGGTTTTCATGTGGGAATTTTGAGGGGGGGCATGAGAGGGTGAGTCAGAGAGGTCTCTAATCCAGCGGCTTTTCGCCAACAAGGTACTCCTTGCACAGAGGGCGCCTGGAACCAGCTTTTTCAATGGACTCTTGCCGTTGAACAGCAGGCACACCAATTGGATAGGCATTGAGCCTGAAAACCAATTGTTCATAAGTCTGGTTGTCAAGCAAGTAGCCTGTTGAAGCATATAATTTTGACGCTCTTGTCAGTTTGTTTGCTTAACATATTCTTTGAATGTGGAGCTTAGGATTTCTTTCCTGGCACAGAGGGCGGTCCTCTTTGCGGTCTCAGCTAAAAGCATCTTCGGGGCAGGACGTGCCGCTTGGCGCGGTATTAGCTGCAAGAAAGAGGAGTCCAGTGGGCGATATTTCACAGTGTCAGCAGGTGGTGTTTCAACAAATGTCAATGGTTTCAAGAGTTTGCTTCAAACCCCAAGCTCATCCTGGGCATCAAGATCCAAGTTTGGCTGAGGCGGATCGCGTGAAGAACAGCGGGGTTTATCTCAATCAGCTGATGGCCTTCGCAGCGGTGTCTGGCTCCGTGGTCACTGCTGTGATGCAGACGGAGCCTCGGTAGTCACCAGGATGCCTTCCACCAGCCTCCGGCCGGCTTTGGCTGCCCGAGTTTTCTGTTGATGTTCACCAGGGGTTCCTTTAAGGTTCTGTGATAAACTCTTTTCAAGGGGTTTGGTTTGACTGTTTCTGGTGCTTGTTTGAAACCTTGCTTCTGTTGCGCATTTTTGGTTTCCAGGTCTACAGCTTGTCGAATTCAAGTTTCGATCAAAATTCCTCACTCTGTAGAAGTACTTGCGTGCGCAACACTTGCACATAGAGCATCAATTTTTGGGGGGTCCTGGGGAGTTTCTTTGCGGTTCCAAGTTTCAATGTCTTTGCTGCTGGGGAAGCCCCAGCACATCCAAGGAGACTGCTCAGATGATGAAACAGGGAGCAGTTTCTAGCCAGCAAAGGGCCCTGCTCCAAAAAAGATTATCCTGTTTCATGTCGACATCAGAGACACAATTTGGGCGTCTCACAAATTGGATGCAGGAAATGGTTTGGAGAATTTTGCGCCTCTTTCATTCTAATTACTTAACGCCTGACGCCTAAATGGAGCAGAGGGTCTTAGAGCGTTGCTTTTGGGTCCAGGAGACGGACATTTACAAACGACCAAACCAGATCCATGCACGATCGTCTCGGTAAGCTTGAGAAGCCGAGAAAGAATCCCAGCCATTGACGAGGTTTGGATTGTTTTTGACTGTCAGCTGATTCTCAAGGTTGAGTATCTCTATGGCACCGCTGTGTTTCTTTCAGATGCGAGTTCCGGACAAGGACCACTCAAGGATCACTGAGGCATAATGTTGGCACGATTTTGCACTGTACTTTCATGGGGCGGTGGCAGGAGTCATACATTTTGGGCTCCCAAGCGAACGCATTCCATCAGATTTATGGTTCGTTCTCTGGATCTGATCGTTTTTTTTCAATTTTGAAATGACGAACCGACCAAAAAGTCACCAGGGATAATTCACCAAGACATGATCAAGGCAACACCTTTCCAGTTGTTTTTTGTATCCTGAGGAGCCAAATCCTCGCACTGCCTGCTTTCCTATGTGTCCTTGGCGGCTTGGCGGCTATTTTGTGTTTCAAATGTGACGTTCACCCATCAGTTTCGCCATAGCTGCCATGTTTTTCCCAATGTTTTCATCAGTCTCTCCCAGAAGATTTTGAACGCATTGGTCATCGCGAACGAATCGGCAGATTCATCCGGCCAAGGAGCAGAGTGGGTTGTTCGGAGTGCATTGCTTGGACGTGGCCCCTCGTCAAAGTTGCTTTTCGTCCAGTACAACATGTTTTGCGAAGCCTGCCATGCTTTTGGCTTACCCATTGTATTTTGCTACTAAAGTGGCCTTGAAGAGAACAAATTGCCTCGCCGCAATTCGGCGATAGTGTGTTTTGCGCCAAATCACTCTGGCCAAGTGTTTGCCATGAAGTTAACATGTTTGGGGGAACATGTGGGAGTGCTGAAGAGGGACATTGCTCGGAGGCAGTTGCGACTTTCTTGGTGCTGGTTCTTTCCTTAAAGGATTGGCGAGTGGCATTGGTGGCAGGCGCAACAACGGGCCATTTGTTGGTTCCTTTCGTTCCTTTGCAACATTTCTTTGCATCGTCTGATCGGGTTTTTGCCGTGCAATGCCTGGAACCGGTGCTGCCAGAATGGCAAGCACCAAATTTCATGCTGTGAGCCTGACAAGGCCTCAATTGTTTCTTGCCAACCATCCTGGCAGACTTTGCCAAATACGCGGTGTGTTTCTTGGCTAAGCCTCCCAAATTCATTGGATGCAAGCCCAATCCCATGCAGTGTTTTGGAAGCCTAGTTCGTTCGCAGAATTCAAATTCCAGGTTTGCAGCGCCCTCAAACATCTCCGAATTGTTTCTCGTTTCCTATTGAGGCTATCGACTTCAAGAGAACCAGAGTGATGGAATAGAAGGCTTGATCTGCAACCACTTGCCCTTCGGACATGGAAACATCTTCGGATTTGTGGCGGCCCGGAGCTCAAGACTCTTATCCCCTTTGATTGCCTCACATAAAGCTGCACAGACTGCACTCTGCTTGTGGTGTGAAAGCTGTTTGGGATCTGTTTGAAGTTCCTGTCGAGCTGAGGTTGGCGTTGGCTTCCTGACGGTCTTTGCCGTTGCCCTGTTCCTTGGCAGGATTGGGGAAGATGCAAGAAAGGGGATCACAGTTGATCCAAAGTTGCAAGGTGACTTGTGGATTGATCGATTCAGTTGATTTCACAATTCAAGATTCGATCTGTTTTATTGAGCCCACAGTGCTCCAGCAGCCACATGCGGTTTTACTTTATTATCATATATCTTCATGCAGTTTCAAAGGTGAAAAGAAGCATTTGTTGATCGAACTCCATGTTTTTCTTCTCCGAGGTTCACATGGATCAGCTTCTCAAATTCCGGTGGAGTGCCTTGGCGGTAGCAAGAAAAGTTCGTTCCTCCAGCTTGATGCCCGGCGCAAGGATGTGATCATCCAGCTGGATTCTAAGGAGATGGTACATTCATATCCACGACAGCAAAGTCACCATAAGATTTGCGATAGCAATGGTTGGCGTTTGCTTGTTTTGCGAGCTGAACTTTCGAATCATTTTTCCTTTGTTTGTCCAGGAAAGGTTTTTGAATTGCCATGGTCTGCCTGGTGGGTTTGGTTTTGCCAGAGCAGCTGACAGAGAGTTTGCAGCCTGCTGACAGCTGTTGTGTCTTTACGTGGAAAGATCGGAAATTGCAGTCACGATAGCATCACCCTATTCCTGAGGCCAAGGAGGATGACATCCCAAACCACACGGCATTTCTGACGAACAAGTATGGAGAGGCATCAAGTGTGAATGTTGGATTTTTGCGAAGTTTGATGTCACCCATCTAGAGTGATCATTTCGCAGTTTTCGAATTCGGTTTCTGAACCCCCAGCATTTTTGAAGTCTGTGACAGATGTGAACATGTTAAACTTGGTTGAACGCGGATCGGAGCAACTATGTTGCACTCCTGTGGTCATCCTCCCTTCCCCGCCCAAGCCCATAGAGAAAGGAATAGAAACGCGTTTGAGTTCGGGGCTTGACGTTGGAAGGGTCAGCCAAAGGGCAGCGTTTCAAAATGCTGCCAGGGGCACCGTTACTTCGAAGCTGAACGCCTGGTGAGGACGCACTGAAACTGTTTGTTGGTTTGTTTGAACCGGAAGAGTAGCAGTTTGGAAAGGTTGAAAAGCCAGACATACATGTCTTCAGTCCCTGCGCTCGTCAGCAACTTCTTTACTTGAAAGATCAACATGCTGTTAATAGCCAAGTTTGACCATCGAAAACGCGAAACGGGTTCAAGACTTAGATTGCTACAATTTCCCCACGTCCGTTGTATGTTTCTTATTTGACATGGCAGCACGGAACCCAAAAGCATGCCTATGCAGGGGGAACAAGGTTCAATTTGCCATTTCTCTGTGCCAGTGCAGGAAAGTGCTTCTTGCCACGGCAGCCGCATTTTATCCAAACACCACTTTCCCAGCGCTTCAATTGACTGCGCTGACAGTTGTGACTTGCACATCACTGGTTGCATATGGCATTTTTCAGCCCTACAGCCGACAACTTTGGAATTGGAGCGAGGCTTTGCTCAAGTGGCCCAAGGTTGACTGGAAAGAATGTCTGCGGAGGATTGTCCTTGTAGTACTTTGAGTTGTTTCATGTCCAGTTTTTTGAGCAGCAAGGGGCTGTGAAGATTGGTAGGCAATGTCCGTGTTTGCAGTGTAAAGCGGTATTTTTTGATTCAATCTGCATAGGGCATCAACATGTTTGGAAGCGCTGGCCACTGACGAAGTATGTTGAAGTGAAAGTTGTGCCTTAGCCTTTAGCATCAGCTGAGAGAATTTGCATCCAGGGTTTATAGATGTTTATGGTTCCTATGCCGATAATGATCCTAAATTCCCGGCAATGCTTCTGAGGAGATGGGACTGCTGGGAACTGCTTTGATTTCAATTTCTTTGGCCACAGCTTTGACACTCGGAATGGTTACCTTGAAATCTGTTGGTTTCTGTTTTTTTGGTTTGCGAGTGAAACTTCCGCCAACGAAGCTTGAAGGGTCAAACATATTAAGAACCATTGACATGACAGCACAAGTGTTTAGGCGACTGGTAGTGCTGTTCGACTTGGTTTCAAACAGTCAGCTCTCCAAGTGGAGTGCCTTGTTTAGCCGTTGCTATTTGGGAACTGGTTTCATGGTTTGGTCAGTTGTGTCCTGGGTGAAGTCGTTCACACAAGCCCTTTCACCTTACGGGAGAGCACCGCTGAAGCGTCCAGGATTGCGAACGAGGATCAGTGGGACAAGACAAACCTTGGTCAAACATCGTTAGTCATTGCCTTGGGTGTCATAGTGACTTCTGTATGCGCCTTGGCGTGGAACATTGGGGTCGGTATGTTGCCATGTGGTGTCACCTGCAAGTTTCAAGAGCAAGATCATCACAGATGGTGATGTCACACAGGGAAAGCCATCGCAAGTGACACGCCTTTCCTGCGACGGGCTCAGTGAGGTTGCGCCTTGATGTTCAAGATCGCCCAGGAACTTTGGCGTGAGCGACAGCCGCAAACTGCAGCGTAGAAAAAGTTTGGGTTGTCCAAGCAGTGCAATTGCTTCCTTCATGTTGTACTGGCTCTCTTGATGGATATCAAAGGTTGTGAAAAAGGACCAAGAACCTGATAGGAAGCTCTCATGATATGATTTTTTCAAACGTGCTGCCAACACATGATTCAAATTACCATTTGCGTTCCTGTGACTGCCCTCCATGCGAATTTGTTTACTGTCGACCTTTCAGCTTGAGCGTTCCCGCAGTTTTTGTCGAAGTCAAAGTGCGCAGATTCGCGATGCGTTCAGTAGCCTTCGCTCCCGTGCTTTGCAGCATGCTTTGAGCCGGTTCGAGGCACAGGCGGTTCAAAATGACACAGTACACTCTCCAAGCTCTGTAGCCAACAGCAGCGCTTCTGGAACTTTTGCGTTACCCAGTTTTTGGGGAGCCCTGTATGTATGGGCCGTGCAGAAACAAAAGTGAGAACTGACCCAGAGGCCCTTGTTGAGGAGGCATGTGCATGCCCATTTTTGGTGCAAAATCTCTAGAACATGGAGGCCTCTTCAGGCCATTGCAAGCCCCAAGGCAGCAAAAGTTTCAGACAAGGTTCTTGACTGTTTACTCGAGCCATCCGTAGCCCTAGACACAAAGAAAGCATCGTGGTTTCTTCCGCTTAGGTCTTCCCTGTAAAATGTTCATTTGGAGTTGGTTCCAATGGTTAGGGGTTTGGTCAGTTCGGTGATCAGGTGTGGGTTCGCTGCCCAGCAGCCCTTGGCATCAAGCGCTTGCAGCTTAGAATGGTTGGAACAAGGGTTGACCAAGTGATCATTGTTATCAGTAGTGATAAATGCTCCTTGAAGAATGTCGGTGTGTGTTTTTGTGTCAGGGCCAGTAATGGTTGATACGTGATATAACTATCAAATAATGGTTGGAATTCTCAAGTAAGAGTGGAAGTCTAGCCACAGTTGAATAATCAGCGTTGATGAACTTGTTGATTATGGCGGGAGAGCAGACGATCAAGAGTCAATCAAACATGGTTGATTGCTTTAACCGACATGAACCAATTTGGTGCCACTTGGATTAGAATCCAGGAGCTGGGAATAAGATTTGATATTAGTAGCTGATTTAGTGCAAGAAATCCAGAACCATTAAGAAAAACTACCGCGTTTAAATGGTGATTGCTGTCATTGAGGAACTGTGGAACTAATCTTGGTTGCTTTGAACAGTCATGCTACTCACAATCAACCCACCAGTATGGCTGAGGTTTGTGGTAAGAAATCTGTGTTTTCGAGTTAGAGTCATGATTATGATTCATAACCTTCGGCAAATGGAGTCTAAACTAAGATTCTTAATTGGACCCATATGCTGGAACACCTAAAGGATGAGAGTGAGAAGGTACACTGAGCCAAGAAGATATGACTAAGAGCATAGGGCATCACATGGTTCAAAGGGCGTTATAACCCCTGATCTTTACACACGTGGTGGAACGGGCATGATCACCAACAAGTTTGCCAAACAGAAAGTAGTTGACCCATATTGGTTTCATATCTTTTTACTCGGTTGCTTCTTATTCTGCACATTTCTGCACCATTCATCCCATCACCTGCCACGCTGTGAGGTCCTGCTGTCCCTTCGTGTCACCTCGGTGCCTTGGGATCGGTGCCGCTGATGTTAGACTTAGCCCGCCATAAGGGGATTGCTCCGGGGATTCTTAGGCTGGGTTGGTGCTACTGAGTTTTGTGAGATCAAGGTGCTGATTAGGTGGGGCATCACATCACCTCGAACAGGTGCTTACTTGTACCATGTCTTTGCCAGGTCTTTGTTCTGCCTCCAAAAAAATTGATGATATTCATATTAGCGTGAGTAAGCGTAAATAACAGATCACAACAGAGATGTATTCAACGAACAATGCTATGATCCTGTGATTGGCCGTCAAAACACCATCTTTGGACCTCAAATTGTTGACATTCCGAAGCTATAACAAATCCTAGGCAACAGTTGCTGGGATATCAGTATACCAAACAGAGTGGCATTCAGTATTGACATACACCCATATCACCGGTTGGTGAGCATCTCGTCCGTGGCAGCTGACACAATCCTCACTCACTGACCAATACCCACAAACACAGCGATAAAATGTAATAGATACATGCATGATCCCTTTAAGGCCGTAGCGTTGGTGGAATCCCTGGTTGTTGGTTGTTGAGCCATCACTAACCATGAGTTAACGATAGTGAATCACTTAGCGCTTGCTTGTGACCATGGGTAAGTCACTTGGTTGTTGGTTGTAAGCATGGATCATAGCCGTGAATCTTTTGTTCGTCGCCGGTGGCTGCTACCGAGGGGTGCCAGGAGCTTCGACGCTGACCGAAGTCCTGGTCGCTGGTCACCTGGCAGGTGCAGCGTCGTGAATCCTGGGTGAATCCTTGGTGCAGCGTGGTTGACAGTTTCTTCGTTGCTGATGTGTTTAACGACTGTGATTTGGGCTTGTTCCCGGCTACCCGTGGGAGAGTATCACTGCCATTGTTTGCTGAACTCATTGGAAATACCGCGAACCGGAAAGACCAAGGAGACAATCGGCGCATGCACCTCAAGCAATACGACAACATTACACTACGACCTCAACAACATGGTCAAGCCGAGTCAAGCCCATCAAAAGCTACTCAACAAGTGCTGGATTGGAGTCACAGGGCACAGGATCTCGACACTTTGCCAAAATACCCGCGGGTTTTGCAAAGATCTGCAGTCGATGGCAGGCATTCCACATAGGCTCAAAGGCCCAGTGGATGGTTGTATGAAGTGTTGAACCTTTGCGTTTCATGCAGTGTGTTCTGTCAGTAGTTTCTATGACATGATCATCCAATTATCCTCATAAACCAAACATTGGTTTCTTTTCTCTTGCACTAATGTTGTTCATTGTTGTGGGTATACTCGCGCAAAATCAATTGGGGCTTGACAACAGGCACAGCCCCCTTTGCATCTCATGCAGGTCAACCAGTGACTTTTGATACTCACAAGTGTCCATCATTGATGGATCATTGCACACCATGTCTAACCGCTATCAATCATTGATGATGTTCGGTAGCGGTTCATCAATGATCTTTGCAAATGATCGTTATCAAGGCTAATGTTTTTATCATGAACTGATCTAAATTGACCATAGCTATCGTGAATCATCAACCAGTATCATCAATGAGCCACTGTTGACCAGCGAACAATCTTGCTGATCATAATTGATGAGGATTGACCTTCACAATTAGCCACTGTTGATCATCTTAACCACAACAACCACTCTCCATCAATCTTGATTACTATCCGGCATCACCCATGATGATACCATGCGTTTAACTAATCAACTGGTCGTTGTCGAAAAAGATGGAAACCCAATGGTTGTCCCACTGCTGGGTCACCTTTCAGTGACCTGCCCGAGGTGGGCTACCGATGGCATCGGAGCAGGGAAGGTGCGCCGCTGATCGCAGCTGTGATCCAGATGAGTTGCAGCAATCAGGCGCCCAAAATCGGATGATTTACTTAAAATGCAACAAGGAAATCAACAGTCAAGATACATCTAAAATCCAAGGAAATTAATTGTAACTGTGTCTCTTTGGGTTTTTTGAAGTCACATGACATCGTGTTGTTGATGGTCGGTGATGGGTCTTGACCCTTACTAGCTTGTTCATAGCCGTTTCATGATCATTTATGATGGTAAATTAGCACCCATGACGAGCAACCAGCATTAGTAGCCCGGAACAATCGAAGAGGTTGATCCTTCACATTGAGGCGAGTCCACCTGTCCCAACCGTTCAACCAGACAACACTCTTGTGGCTTCAGGACACCGCAGGAATGACGAAGAGGCGCCATGTCCTGCGCAGCTCTGTCATCAGTTCGCTGTTCAAATTGATAGTGAACTCAACATGATTGGGTTATCAACTAAAGAACTAAACATGTTTGGACCAGTTACCATAGCAGTTGTGAACTCAACATGTTTGGGTGACCAGTTTATCCCAGTTTGTGGTTTCAGCATTCAACATGATTCAACATGACCATTTCCAGTTCCAGCGACCCCTGTGGCACCCCACAGGTTTTGCCGGATCCCCTTTGATGCCCAGTTGGACACCACACTGCCGGACAAGCGAGGCACCCCAGTTGGTGGATGGTTGCTGTGTAAATGGGTTCGGTTACCGCGGGGCCCTAGTGGGGTCCAATAGTGATGATTAGTGATGACTAGTGATTGGTGATTATTATTTATAGCGTAAGCAAATGTGCTTAATATCTACAAGCATAAACAAAGGGTGAATGGAGAATTCATCCGCAACAATGATTGTCAATTGTCAAGTGATGATTATCAGCCACAGAGAACATGAAAATTGTCGTTGAGAAGAAGAACATAGCTTGATAACAACGAAAACTGGCTTGCTAATAGGAATGCATCTCATGGACTTAGCATCATCGCAGTTTGCATGTTATCAATCACCAATGAGCATCAACCACCAGCATATCCGAGAAAGCCAGCTGAAAACTAACATCTAGCATCGCAGCTATTGATTTGATTATGCTTGAACCACTACTCTTTGATCAACCACCATGATGATTTTCAGATCGTTTAGCATTGTTTAGGTGGATGCAAATGCTAAAGATGCACTACAGTAATGGTGCCAAATTGGTTGGATGCACCGTCTTGGCCATCAACCATGCACAGTCAACGCTTGCATCGAGCCCAATCGATTGGGATCTCGGTGGTGAGCTAAAGCCCTGAGCCCAGATCTTTGATGCCAGAGGCACCATGAAGGGGGCACAGCTTGCACTGAGCTCTATAACCGCTTCCCCATCCGTAAGCATGATGGAAAAAAATCATGATTGCTGTTCATCGTTAGGCTGTGACCTCTTGTTCACCTGCCACCCCAAGTGCTGCAGCTGGCCAAGATGATTAGTATGCATTCAGCAAGATTCTCGGAAAACAAACCATTGGGTTCTTATCCAAGGCTATGATCAAACATGTCCAACCATCAACAGTTGGCATCCCCAGGGCACCACTCAGTGCCGCGCCAGATTGACAGCTACGACCTTTACTTCGTTAATTCTTGCAACCGCACCCTGGTGGCGTCGGGGCATCTCAGCCACTGGGTCCGTTGGAGGGTCCACAGTGAGGAACTATCATTGGGATGGATGGTGGGACTCCGCCAAAGAGTGATCCGTTCTCATGTTCCATGATTTCTGTTGATCCACTGGATTCAACATGTTTTTAAGTTTCGATAGCCCCCTATGACTGCTGAGACCCTATGCACCCAGCATCAACAGTCATCTCCAGCATCAATACCCACGGCTTATTAAGCAAAAGTATTCGTGAGTGGCCATGATTAGGCATATTCAGTCCTCATTCGACAGTGTTTCCACCATTGATCACTAACCGACGTGAACCATTTGGTGTCCTTGCTTGTTTTGTAGTTAGTTTTCCATGCTTTGTTTCCCATCATTAAGCCTAGGTATCCATCACTAAAGGTCTACGAATCATCACTGCTCATGATCAAGCATGAATCATCAGGCAGTAGCAACCACGATTCCACCATCAGACCACGATTTCACCATGATTTCAGCAGCAGTTCCCCATGTTTTTCACATCCCCGTCGCGAATCCCATCCCTCGACCAAGGCTCGCCCGAAGGCGCACAGCGCAGGACACCCAGGGAGGAAGATCCCGGAAGTCATAAGGAAGTTCCTTCCTTTTATGCAGTCCTTGGTTGCAACCATTGAATGAATTGCCATTAACAATAACCGTTAAGTAATCAAGAATACCATTGGATTAACAAGTCTTATAACTATTGTAAAAGGTTATTGTTGATGGAAATTGTGAATTTTTTTCATTTGTTTATTGTTAATCCGTTTGCGAGGTCGTTGACGCCGCTTTGTGATTGATGACTTGACTTGCAGTTGTCAATGGTGTGATTTGACAACCAGCTGGAAACTAAGCAACAAAAGATGCCAAACAGCTAACCTATTGAAACATTTGTTGACTTATTAACTGATCAACCTATCTTGCAACCAACTCAACGAATTCATTCAACGCCGCCACCAACATGGCACCCCCAACCCGAGGCTTTCACCACCGTCATGTGGTCCCAGTTCGAGGTGGGAGTGCGCCAAAATGGTGATTCTTGAGCCACAAAGGAGTTTAAACAATCGCAATCGCATTAAATAGCAATAATTCATATTTAATAGCAATATCAAGCGATTTAATCGCTTTAAACGAGTTGAAACATGTTTAAAGCATACCAAAAGTTTGTAGTTCAAGACATATCTTAAACAGTTTAAAGCATCAAAATTCTTAGCAATGGTCGCACTGCAAGCCTGAACTCACTGCGCGTGTCAACGAAGCTTGGGCTGAACATGAACCAAGAACGACTTAAACAGAAGACACAACACGTTAAGCAACATTACTTGTTACATGTTACTGATTAAACCGGTAACAATCAAACCAACAAGGGTTGATGTGCTAAACCAATCGCTATACCAACGCGCCGGGGCAAACAGCAATGGACAGAGTTAATGGTTACTTGGTGTGAATTCAACAATGCGGGGCGCCAAAAACTACAACAAAAACCAACGTTCCTCGAAGTATGGTTAAACTGCACCTGTGCAACCAATGCTTGCAAACAACCACGGTCAGACAACAAAAACGTTAGTTGTCAGCAAGCAATTCGGTTTTGAACGCCACTGGTCGTTTGCCAGGCATTGATGGTGCCAGAAACCGTCGCAAACCAAAGAGAACTGCAAGCCAACACTGGCTACAAAGCAAAGCAAGAGCCCAACATTGATTGCATTTCAAGACGATTCAAAAGGCAACGATGGTTGCAAACCAACACTGGTCTCATACCATCACCGCTCAATAGACAACAATGGGGATTGACCAACACTGGTTTCAAACCAAGACTGGTCTCATACCATCAGCAGTCAAAAGACAACAACGGTGATTGACCAACACTGGCTTCAAACCAACTCTGGTCTCACACCATCACCAGCCAAAAGACAACAATGGTGATTGACCAACACTGGTTTCAAACCAAAACTGGTCTCATACCATCAGCAGTCAAAAGACAACAACGGTGATTGACTAACACCGGCTTCTCACCAACACAGGTCTCATGCCATTGCCGCTCAATAGACAACAACGGTGATTGACCAACACTGGCTTCAAACCAACGCTGGTCTCACACCATCACCAGCCAAAAGACAACAACGGTGATTGACCAACACTGGCTCCAAACCAACGCTGGTCTCACACCATCACCAGCCAAAAGACAACAATGGTGATTGACCAACACTGGCTTCAAACCAACACTGGTCTCATGACATCACCGCTCATTAGACCGTGATGGTGATTGCCCAGCGCCGGTTACAAACCCGCACTGGTCTCATACTATCACCGCTGAAAAGACGACAATGGTTGTAAAGCAATACTGGCTACCAACTATGCAAAGACGACAATGGTTGTAAAGCAATACTGGCTACCAACTATGCTAGCACCGCTCAAAAGGCAACAACGGTTGCAAACCAACACTGGTCTGACACCGTCACCGCTCGACAATCATTGCCACCAAAACTGGCAAACTTGACACCAGCTCAAGAGAGCAACCACAACACGTAGAGCCTCCCAAGTAGAAGCAGCGAAGCTCAGCTGTTCGACCATCAGTGGTGCCAGGTGTCCGCCGACCTGTGAGACCACCGTTGCGAGATTCCCTATGAGCCGCCAGGTGGCCGATGGTGGTTTGTTTGGGTGCTACAGCAATGCGGGCGATGCAAGGGATACATTGGGCATTGAGATTTTTCACTAAGAAGTTTTGATGGCCTGCCATTTCCAGTACGTGGCGGTGATGTGTAATACCCCGCAGCGTGGAGTTTTGCTGTTTTGCAAATCGTGCTTCGTTGCCTATCGCGAGGGTTCGCTGTCAGAATTCGGGGCTGCAAAATCCAATCGCTGCCGCGCTGGAATATGTCCACAAGAAGGTGGGGCTACTCCGGCGGCGCCGCAATCAATTACCAGACACGGGTTCTAATTCATAAGGATAGTTTTTATTTTTTAATGTTTTTATTTTGATCAAATGTTCTTGTTGCCATAGATTGATTGATTCAAAAAAGGTGTAGAATAGCAAACAAAAAATATACTAGTAAAGCAAAGTTCCATAGAGAAACTCCGGGTTACGGTTGATGTGGAAGAGAAGAGAAAAGTAGAGAACAGAAAAGTAGAGAAGAGACAAGAAAGAGAAGAGTGGAGAAGAGAAGAGAAGAAAAGAGCAGAAAAGAGAAGAGTAGATTCGAGAAGAGTAGAGAACAGTAGATTAAAGAAGAGTAGGGAAGAGTAGACTAGAGAAGAGTGGGGAAGAGAAGAGTAGAAGACTGTATATTACAGAAGAGTAGAGAAGAGAAGACTAGGGAAGGGTAGGGTAGAGAAGAGAAGCGCAGAGAAGAATAGAGGAGAGAAGAGAAGAGAAGGGAAGACAAGAGAAGAGAAGAGAAGAGTAGAGAAGTGTAGAGAAGCACAGAGAAGAGTAGAGAAGAGAAGAGTAGAGTAGAGAAGAGAACAGTAGATTGGAGAAAGGGTAGAGAAGAGAAGGGTAGAGTAGAGAAGCGTGGAGTAGAGAAGGGTCGAATAAAGAAGAGAAGAGTAGAGAAGCATAGCGAAGAGAAGCATAGCGAAGAGAAGAGAAGAGATGAGAAGAGAAGAGAAGAGAAGAAAAGAGAAGGGTACAGAAGAGAAGAGTAGAGAAGAGTAGAGAAGAGAAGAGTAGAGAATAGAAGAGTAGAGATGAGAAGAGTAGAGAAGAGAAGAGTAGAGGAGAAGAGGAGAGAAGAGAAGAGTAGAGAATAGAAGAGTAGTGAAGAGAAGAGTAGAGAAGAGAAGAGTAGAGGAGAAGAGTAGAGAAGAGAAGAGTAGAGAATAGAAGAGTAGAGATGAGAAGAGTAGAGAAGAGAAGAGTAGAGAAGAGAAGAGTAGAGAAGAGAAGAGTAGAGAATAGAAGAGTAGAGAAGAGAAGAGTAGAGAAGAGAAGAGTAGAGAAGAGAAGAGTAGAGAAGAGAAGGGTAGAGAAGAGAAGAGTAGAGAAGAGAAGGGTAGAGAATAGAAGAGTAGAGAAGAGAAGGGTAGAGAAGAGAAGAGTAGAGAAGAGAAGAGTAGAGAAGAGAAGAGTAGAGAA